>VOMN01097894.1:0-13669 GCA_014899125.1 Orchestia grillus | reverse complement strand
TGTTGCATCCCAGTGTTTATGTACTTTAAAATTTCCATTTCAGATGTTGAAAATGGCTGATGTGGCCGAAACGTTCATTTTTAATACTTAGCATATCCTTTATCGTTGTTATAGTTTTCTTGATAAACAATGATGAACTTGAAAATAGCCTTCCTTGTTAATATTGTGACAGGCGATAGATGATTATACAGTACGTGATAATTTTCAGATTCCATTTCGAAGAAGTCGAGCGGATCAGCTCCGTCGGTGCCCAAGAATGACCCCAAAGAGACGAAGAAAATTAAGCTGGGCATTATGAAGAACATCATCATGATATCCGTGGCATTCACATTTCTCTTCACAGCCTATAATGCGATGGCCAACCTCCAGTCGTCCATTAACGAGTAAGTCAATGCCTTGCACTGACGAACATTCTTGATTCAACTTGGGAATATATATAATAAATACACGAAGTATAGCCCAGCCACAGTACATATACGTGTCTTTTTATGAAATGTACATTTCACAGCAGTTTTGATGTTGGAATTCAAGCTACAAAAACAATACCAGCGGTATTCAATTGGAGGAAATTGTAGAATAATAAATGTGGTGAGCGGAGAAAGGGGTTCGTCAAATACGAGTAGTCTATTCTCGTTAATACCATGTGAAATGATGTACTTTGAACCATTGGTACAATTACAATAGAGTAAATATTGTACCTCATAATTACGTGGATTACGCTCTTATTTTGTCTTCTTAGTTAGCGAGTGCGTCATAGATATGCGTGTGACTTAAACTTATTCTCCAAAAGCACTGTAAGATCAATGCAGTGCGTCACCAAATCATTTGAAATTTCTCATTTGTTTCAAATGAGCTCGCTAGGATACTTTGAATTGCTACTGCAGAGAATGCATCATCGATTGGGAAGGTGATGAATCGTATTTACTTAAGTTTCATTTGAAGGATCTCAGTTCAACTACTAGATGGTATTTCAGGAATGAGTCAAAACTCAATGTGCAACTTGAAAACCTCCCTAGTGTCACTGGTGGGAAGCTTAGGACATAAAAGGTATAGGAACGGTGGTATGCATCTCACTTTTTTTGGCGCGTTTTGCAATATTTCTTATTCAATTTTAGTCAGTATTAATACGCTGCGCTTACACTTAACCGCATAACATTTTCGATAAAATATTAATATTCTACTAAAATATTCTCTCATCCTAAAAAAGAAAGGAATTGAACTTCATTGTAACCTACCACATGCACAGTAAACTAAACCGATGACCTTCTCTCGGTTGTGCTAAAAAATTACCTTGTAATGGAAAATAAAGAACAAACTGAAGCCTGTGGATTCTATTTATGCCTTAATGGTCACAGGATATGCATATATGTAGATAAATTCGGGGCGTCGGAAATCCTTTCCCTGCAAGGTATAATAGTCGACATCCTAATTGAACGCGTCACTTCGAGAAAACATGAAACACTTTATAACTATTGAATGGTCAGTGCATTAAGAAAATACCTAGCTGTTGGATTAAGCGGAAAAATTTCCTTGTTCTCGGAAATTTTTTTTCCAAGTTTGCATGCCCTAAAGCAATTAGGAATTTATTTCATACGCATTCTGAAATTTCATATGCGAGTCTTCAAAATACATGGCATATTGACCGAATTTTTCTGATCGTTGTACCTTAACATTACTCGTATATACTGATCCTCATAACTCATTTATCATACAAGCGCATTTTAAAATTAGTTTATAAACATGAAAACTGCCGAGCAAGATTACACTTTTCGCCTCTCACTTCACACAGGGACCTCGGCACAACGTCCCTGGCGGTGTTGTACGGAGCTCTGGTCGTGTCTTGCGCCTTTGTGCCTCCCTTGCTCATCAGTAAATTGAAAGTAAAGCACACCATTGCTTTCTGTATGCTGGGCTACTCTGCGTACATGCTAGCCCAGTTTTACCCTGAGTACTACACGATGATCCCTGGCGCCATCTTGCTCGGTCTAGGAGCTGCACCCATGTGGTCTGCAAAATGTACCTACCTTACCGAGGTCTGTCGTCCATTTTAAACGTTAATTTCTTGAAAAAAAGTGATTTCATGAATCTCTGTCGTAGGTAAGACTAAATTAGCTTTTGCGTGCTACACGTTGCTACTGTATGCAAAATATTCAACACTAAGTTTTATAGTTCTTGAAATTAGCTAAAGTATGTATTGAAGAAGTTAAACTATGACCGTACAAGTTGTTTGCAAGTAAGTTCCACGACTAAATTTCGGGTTACTGCTCAGGTGGGACGCATCTACGCAGAGCTCACAAACCAAGACACGGAAGTGGTGGTGACGCGCATGTTTGGCATCTTCTTCTTGTTCTTCCAGTCTACCCAAGTGTGGGGGAACCTCATCTCGTCCTCGGGTAAGCGATCACTTGGCTCTACTCGTTTCTATGTAGACTGATTAGATGCCCTGAGCACGTCGGTAAAAGTTAATACTATTAGCGTGTTGTATCTACTCGGGATTATTAACAAGGTGTACTGTAATATTTAATAATCATGGACAATAGTGTAGGCTCAAAAATTTTAAAGGAGTTGTGGCACATGATGTGCTGTCTAGCATCAGAGTGAGCAGCAAATTTAATATACAGACTATATGCGCATTTCGCTAACGTAGTGTTTGAAGTAACAACTGTAGAGTGCAAGTTCTTCCTGTGCAATGGCGAGCGCTGCTGGCAGGGCCAAGCTATCTTACTAAGCTCTTAGGTAGGTATCAACATTTTCCAGAAAAGAAAATGGAAGCCTGATCTAGCTTTGACATCTTTACATTTTCGTTGTTACTGAAATTAATTAAATTTTTTCAAAGTTCATCAAAAGGGTAAAAATTACAGCATAAATAATTTTCATTCTATTTAAAAATTTGTTAGCTCACACTGCATACTATTACGAAGTTTACTCTGAAAGAATGGTCTGTATTCCAGTGTTTGTATCTGAAAACTTTGTCGAAGTGATGAGCATTTCTTCTAGGCTTTGTAAGTGCTTCTCAAATTTTGTATTCACGATGATTATAAATTAAATAATTTCTGATTTGCATACTGGTAGTTAATTAATTGGTGATTTCTTAATTAAACACTAGTTAACTTTTGCTGGAATTTGAGTTTTTGCTAATTTAAAAGACTAATTTTTTGTGTTTAGTAACTAGTTTTACTTAGCAATCTTTTTGGATGAAGCCCGCACCATGTTTCACTGTCTGCTACACTCACGTGGTGTGTGCAGTGCACTACGTCTTCGAACATCCTACGTATGTGCACCCGATACACACGTAGATTTTCCACGACTGATCAAGCCTAGAAGAAGATGCAATTGAAAAAAATAATTGCACAACTAAACTCCTCCACCGGCCTTACTGTTTTCACCCCCAGCTGAAGAGTGCACCTTCATAGCTCTTTAGATATCTGAGCTTTTTTACTCTGTGATAATGAAACAGCGGTACTGTCACACTAAAAAAATTCTTTAACACAGTTCTGTCGGTGGACGCTGAGTTGGTAGATCCAGACGACCCCTTCTTGGACAACTGCGGCGTGAACTACTGTCCCTGGTTTGACCTACCCCAGAACGCTACACAGAACACAGTGACGGATGCCAAGCGCTACACCTTGTCCGGCATCTACTTGGGATGCGCCCTGCTGTCTTCTGTCATTGTTTTGATCTTCGTTGATCCCCTTTCAAGGCAAGAAAAATTGTTATTTTGTAGTGAAACTTGCAATATCTGTGTAATTCGCTGAAAACTTAACTCTGCTCTAAGAACCCTTATTTTAGTCAAAGGCGGACGGGTGCAGTTTTCATAAGACACAAAATTTTACATTACGATGTTCATCATCCTTATAAGCGCATGCCACCTGTTCGCCTTGCCATTTTGATCAATGATGTAAATTTAAATGGAAAACGTAAGTTTAGAAACAATGCATTTGCCAAAGACCTAAATATGAGCGTTTAGAAACGTTTATCAGTAGCTTCGATGATTACTTTGATCTATCCAGTGCAGTACCGTCTACCATACTCTTCCACAGTCCTTCGAAAATTCTTCGCTAATTTTCAGTAGTTTTTATTCGTCACTAACGAACTAAACACAAGGTTGGTAAGATTGAACAAATAACGCTTTATGCTTGATTATGCAAGTAGATTTTTTTGAATGAAATATTTAAATAATTTTTGTATTTTCAGGTTTTGTGTAACATTACTTTCTTTTGCGTAAAAAATAGTTCTTTCTAACGATGTTGTATGCCCAGTAAAATAATTGTATTCGTAATTGTCATATTCTTTAAAGTTTGCAAAACTTTAGTATTTCAATTGTTGCTTTAGATCATGCAAAATTACTATAAATACTAAAAATGGGCAAGAAATTTGGTCATATTGAAGAAAATCGTTCAAAAATTACTTTCATACTTGAAACTTTTATGTCAAACTGGAAATACCCAAAATGTTACGGTCGTGACCACCGAACTATCGAACCATTTTTCTGATTAAACATGCAGAAAAACAGAGCATTCACAAAATTTATTTTCAAATAATATTCGTAATACATAAATGGAAATTTTCTAAGCTTCTTATTCTAGCAGCAAGAATATTTTGAAGCAGCTGGTGCGCCATAAGTTCGTAAAGCTATTAGATGTAGAATCCTCAATACCCTTGCCAGGGTGAAGGTGTAGGATCCACAATACCCTTGCTAGGGTGAAGGTGTAGGATCCTCGATAACCTTGCCAGGGTGAAGGTGTAGGATCCTCAATACCCTTGCCAGGGTGAAGGTTTTGGATCCTCAATACCCTTGCCAGGGTGAAGGTGTAGGATCCTCGATACCCTTGCCAGGGTGAAGGTGTAGGATCCTCAATACCCTTGCCAGGGTGAGGTGTTCCAACAAAGCGCTCCCATTAAGCAAAGCAAACCGAACCGAAAGGGTTGAGAGGGTGCAGAATTATATGAAAGTTAATTTCTGCGAAAAAAATTTAACTGACGAGTCCCGTACAACGCTCGATGGACCTGATGGGAAGTCATCTCGTTGGGTGTTGCATGATCATTCGGTGTGAACATGCATTTGTTGACAATAGGGTGGGTAAATCAAGTTTTGGGCAGTTATCCCAGAAGACGAGTTAATTGGTCTCTATGAACTGCTCACAACATTGTTGAAATGAATTCAAATTCATTTGTGAGGTGTTGGCGGACGGTTTTCTCCCGTTTTTTCATGATCGACCAATTAGAAAAAGAAGGTCTTTAATATTTCAAAAACCTTTATTATTAATTCCAACACGTATTATCGTTGGGTTTTAAATGCCTTACAACTACTGTCCTGGTGAGGGATGTAAGGAATGTGTGGTTTAAGCATCCTTTTCCAAGGGAAGCACTCCCTGCTTACGTGAAAATGCCTCGACTGAGCTGAGATTTGAACCAGGTCCTCTCAGTTACGAGGCCTTCCCGCTAGCAGTACGCCATGGAGCCAATCACAGACAAAGGAAAACAACCAATGGCTGTTGGACCATGGATTCAAAGGACTCAAATTAATGGTGTAGTCTCCAGTCCCAATTTGAATCGTACAGAAAATTCCTGGTCTATTGGTAAGAGGATTTATGGTCTATTGGTAAGAGGATTTATGATCTATTGGTAAGAGGATTTATGATCTATTGGTAAGAGGATTTATGATCTATTGGTAGGAGGATTTATGGTCTATTGTTAAGAGGATTTATGGTCTATTGTTAAGAGGATTTATGGTCTATTGTTATAAGGATTTATGGTATGGCAAGTAATACTCGAGCATAGAAGTCCAGAATAGAAAAGCAACTGAAAGTGCTTGCCGATCGAATAAACCATCTAAGATAGCACAATGGACATCAGCAGTTTACAGACGTCTCATTAGGGTCTTAAAAAATACGAGAAACTGTGTTTTTTCATAGGTTGCAATAAAAGCCATACTTGTTTTGTCATTCGATTATACCTTATCGTATTCGTTCAGTAATTGAGGACAGCAATGCATAATTTCATAGATAGAATGCAGATTAAAAATATTATACTTCAGTTTCTGTTCGTTTGCATAATAGAGTTGAACGATTAATTAGGACATATATGCATAGATCATTAAAAATAAGTATTGTTTCACTTGAATACTCAATTGAGAAAAATAATTCGAAAGTATTATAACCAGTTATGAAACTCGCTTTTTTTAGAAATTATACGTGTTCAACAAAATGTCCGTAAATTGAATTACACAATCAAGTACAACGCACTGTACACGATCAAGTAGAACACAGGACCTATACCACGATAGCGCCATAGACTTTTTCCTGAATTTTCTTTTTCAACAGGAATTTAACGCTTAGCTTAAGTATGCTAAGCACTCGTCTCGGCTCACAATTTTCAATGAATAACCATTAGCAATTGCAAATTTCTCAATAGTTCATAAAATATTTCTTCAAATGCAGGTTCGGTGACTACGAGAGCCAAAAAGAAACAGCCACTTTGCAGGATGGAGTCAAACTTCTGGGCGCCACCTTCCGCCATCTCGCCCACCCCTACCAGCTGCTCATCGTTCCCCTGACCATCTGGTCCGGAGTAGAACAGGCCTTCATACAGGGCGACTTTACCAAAGTACGTTTATGCCTACGTACACAGCTATAGAGTGCTGTACTACTTTCGCAAAGAATGAATACGTGCTGTGTGCATAGATGTATGTGGCCCCTCAGGGAGCATAGGATAGGTCATAGGCAATAGGGTTAGGTTAGTCTATCCTATGCTACGGGGACTAGCGCCCCCAAGAGAGCACCGTTTGGCTACCCCAGCTTTAGATAGGCCTTCGGGACTTCTATCTTTCGTGCCCACTTGCTTCTATCCGTTTTCATTCCTTCTTTGCTATTTCTTGTCTTTTCTTCCTCTTCCTTCTTAACTTGTTGTTTCTACGCTCTGTATCTTGTGTGGGAACACCCCTTGTGCGTAGATTCCTCGTTCTCCTACGTCCATACTAAATGGTCCCTACTATTTATGTGCGAGATAGTCTGAGCTACTGAAGCGCTGCTACCACCCCTGCCTCTACTACCACTACTACTACTACATGTATGTGGCGTTGAACGTTCCTTAAGATATCACAATTAATTGTATCGCAATTGCAGATGTTTAAAACTCCAAAGGGAGCGTTAAGACATGTTACTGTATTGCCGTGTTTCTGGTACCTGTAAAATGAGGCGGGGACTTGAGTAGTAGGCATGTTAGAGATTCTATGGAACGTTTTGAAAAATCTATTCTCAACACTAAACACTGAGCGCTAGCTGAAAGTTTGCGTTTGGATGGTTTTACTTCGTTACGTCTCACGTTTCGTAGCTGAAACCTATACCTCATGAATACCAAATTCACAATATTCTACCCTCGACAGGCTTTCATTTCATGCGGCCTGGGCGTCCAGATGGTGGGCTACGTAATGATCTGTTACGGAGTGTGCGACGCTCTGTGTTCGGTCTGCTTCAGTCCCATAGTGAAATTCGTCGGCAGAGTCCCCGTCTTCATCTTGGGTGCGCTTGCCAACGTGGCCATCATTATCCTCTTCTTCCTGTGGGAACCGAACTCTGACGAAATGTACATCTTCTTCATCGCCGCCGCAATATGGGGAGTCGCCGACGCCGTATGGCAGACTCAAATCAACGGTGAGGCTAGGCTTCAACTCGTGCACCAAACTCATCACTTGTTAATAAATCATAAGGAACGGGAAGTTCCTTTTATGGTTTATTTTTTTAAAAGGCTTGCATCAGACGTACGTACGACAAGAATGCGTAAATAATAGCCGACTCTATCAGTTAGACTTGGGCGATTTCGATAGCTCATGTCAAAACTTTACTATGAAAATGTATTTGTCTAGGACATAAAATACTTTATAGTGTTTTTTGCCCAATGTATCCACAGATGTTGAGAAAAAGCGTTACCACAGGTTAATCGTTCATTATCTTCTCATTAAAAAGCGTTACCACAGGTTAATCGTTCATTATCTGCTCGTTAAAAAGCGTTACAACAGGTTAATCGTTCATTATCTGCTCGTTAAAAAGCGTTATCACAGGTTAATCGTTCATCATCTGCTCATTAAATATCGCATAATTTCTCCTCTTTGGTTTTCCTGAGGAAATTTCTCAAGTGTGAATGTGAAGCGTATGGTCCAAACCTTGCAGCCGTTGATGAATTAAAAATAGCAATCCAAAGCTAAGTGTCGGAATTCAGCAAGAAATGCTTTTAAATGCGTGCGACTCCATAGCTTCACGATACAAGCGCTGTATGAATCAAAACGATCATCAATTGGAACATACAAATATGAACCAAGTAACAAAAAGATTAATATTGTTCCCAATAAACATTAAAAGCAAATTGTACGTTGTTTAATTAATATTTAATGATCTTCATAGCGTCGTTGCACTTTTTACGATACTCTACAGTTGTCTTATTAGATATGAAATCATGACTCGCATCTTGCTTCGGTATCATAAATGTACTGAATAAAAATGAACAATGAGGCGGTTAAATAATTAATACATACTAATAATACATTCTTATTGCTTAAAAGCATGATCAATTATGCTCATACTATTCTGATGAGTGTTAAGATATTGGCCACAGCTGAAAATAAAGCTCATGCGAGTCACAAAACTTACTCAGCACGTCTAATTCGATCGAAATCTCCTCAGCATTCTACGGCGTGATCTTCCCTGGCGAAGCAGAAGCGGCGTTCAGCAACTACCGCATGTGGGAGTCCGTCGGTTTCATCATCACCTTCGTCACGAACTCGACAATCTGCATTGACGCCAAACTCTACATCGTCATCGGGTTCCTGTCCGCAGGCATGATGGGCTACTTCACCATAGAGTTTTTAGAAAAGTTCAAAGTGCTTCCTCGAGGACCCGATGACCAAGTTCTCCGAGTGAACGAGTACAAGAAATGAAAGCCTCCTCAGCGCATGTTATGCCAGGCGGGCTGGTGACCCGCTTGCTGCGCTGACACGATAATGTGAGTCAGTTTTACATTGAGTTCAGATATACGGTCATTGGACTGTGTGGTAAATATTGCCCTAAGTTAGGGCTGAAAATTAGATGTACTGCGTAAATGATTAAGTAGTCTAATTCTGCATTATGATTATCATTATATTCTGTACGTACGCCAAGTGGTTCCGGAACTGACATTCCAGTACGGATACGTTAAAGCATTTCAAATTCTGTCGCTTCTCAAAGCTTGATGATATGAAGCGATGCATACACCTATTAATAATTTTCCCAAATCCCAAAATTATTTCGAGTTCGACAGAATCATCAAATACTGAAGAAAATTAAGAATCGACTCTCACAGAGGGACGACCCATGTTCTTTGAGCAAACTCCCAGTTTCAGCACATATGACAGAGCTCCTCAGTCAAATAGATCTTTAACGTTCAAAAAACATTTCTAACTTTATTCACTGTTTTAATGGGTAGCTTATCTGGAGAAATAATAGCACAGAAAAAGTAGAAAGTGTCTGTGATATCCTCCCAAATATTGTAACTTGTGAATTAAATAATTAATTTGTTGTACATACTTAATTTCCTGCACTTTCCTGAACAGTGTTTTCTGTTTGCAAAGTTAGAGTAAAAAGTTAGTGCAACAAGAAATTTGTTCTACCGTCACTAATACTCTGAGAAAATTTGGAATAACCTATATAATTCCAGAGGATTTCTCTTCCCTTTGTTCGAATTTGGGGAGTTTGTTGCCTTCGCTGTGGTTTTGTGGTACGGCTTATAGGAGTTAGAATAGGAAGTTGATGAGTAGCACTTTCCAGAAAGGTAGACGAGACAAAAGCTGACGTGGCAAGCTATACAGTGATAGTGTACGTGGTCTCGATTGCGTGCCGTCGGGTTAAGGCACAATTAAGTCGACAACTTTCCGGCACGTCTCGTCAGGGCAACAGGGTTTGCAAATTGCGGTTCAAATTTTATTTGGCAGCTTGGAGTACATTTTTTGCAGATCATTTTGAAGTTAAATAGAAATAAACGAAGTACTGCCAACAGTCAAAAATGTTTTAAATTGAGGAGTAAACTTACAAGATGTTCAAAATGCGTAATCATTGAGCAGAGGTCTCGTAAAACAAGCAAGAAAGTAGAGAAGTCGGTGTGATGTACAGAACATGAACAACAGCATTTTGTAGAAATTTTCCACTCTTAGAACAAATATTTCCATTTTTTTCATGTCGAAAAACCGCTATTTCAATCTATCCAAAACTTAGCTATAATCATTTTTTAGTTGTCTGTATAATCACTGCTTAAAAGTAGTAATGATAACCAAATAATAAAACGGTCCAATTTTATTCAGTCTTTATGAGAGCCGGCGTGTCGTGACTCATGTGTTGTGTAAAACCTGTTTACTACCAAATATACAATTGTAATATCAAAGTAATAGAACATAAACTTAACAAGGCCGACATCAACGTCATCACACGAACAACACAGAAATTATAAGATTTAAAATATGCATAAGCGACACTACGCACATAACGTTTATTTTGATGCTATAATACTGATAAGTGTTGAAGCATAACTGCCACAAGATACATTCAGTGCTACATAATTAAGACTTTAAATTGCACGATAATAGCAAATTATCAGGGATAAAACTGAGAACCTGATAGAATCTGCATTAGGCAAAATATTCAAAAGTTTACGATTAAATTCCATTATTGCCTTAAAAAGTAATGCTATTTACAAATCCTTTCTAGCCCACAATTAAAGGTCTATTCGTAGTCTCGTATAGGGATCCATGCATTTCAGACTCATATTCTAGCATGAAAAAGAACGCTATTTTCGCTACGACTCATTTTCCTACAAGTCCCCACTAAAGAAGACGCTAAGTGACGAGAAGGCCAAGTCGTAATGGAGAGGAACACAGTGCAGAGGAAACCTTTTAGCAAAAACAGAAGCTCTTGTGTATGTTATCAGCCGTAGACACGACCAAGGACGCTGCTGGCATGTTTCATACATGGTATGTGACATGATTAACAGAGTTCAGTGAAGAGTCCTAGGCTTATACGGTACTATGTAAACTCGCGTTTTTAAAGAAACTAAAGCTAAAACTAAAACACTTACTAAAATTTCGGATTACTGCTGGCTGAAATTTGAGATTAAATCGACTATGACAGCCTGAGCAGCACATTCAACACCAAATACGTCTGATCAAACCTGAATTACTCTAGGTATGCTAACCTAGATTCTGGTATATTTAAAATTTTAATAAAAATCCAATATTCTAAATAATTTCGGAAATAATTTTTCTGCCCCACACCCATTCCTCTCCTGAACTTTTGCTCTCCATGGTGTGTTCTGTGCAGGTGATTTTTTTTACATACTTGGTGCATTTCGTAAAATAATGATACTAACTGGCCAGAAAATGCCTTACTCAATTCACGGCAATAAACTTCGATGAGCAGAGCTGTGTTGAGGATGACTAATTTTGCTCGCATGAAGGCTTACCCACGTTCCACTACTCGAATTTAGTTATTTTCACGACTCACTCTCGGTCTAATAATGAATGCTAGTTTTTCATGATGAAACATGATACGCATGCCACTGAAACAACACCCATTTCACTTTCGTTCTGTTAAGGAATGAAATTATTCAAGTGATATTATATCAAAATTTTGGTCTAAAATATACGACAAAGGCAAGCAGATTCGGAGCAGCCCAAGATAACGTGGGATACACGTTTCTAGTCTGGCGCAGCTCGGTTTCCTTCAATGCGAGACTGGGCGTGCTCTCTAGTTGTTCTGCATACACAAGCATGACGGGCGAGATGCTACGAAGACTAAGCGCGAAACGTTTTTGACTTAATCTAAATTGTGTTCAGTACTCTCAGTTTGAGTGTATTCTAGCGAATAATAGCAAATTATAACTGCAACTGGCACACGAGGATTTCAACCTTAGGCTATTGTACATCAAGTACAGGGTGCTCGGAAAGTGCCTGTCCACTTCTCGAATTGTTTTTTTTGGAGACCACATTATTTCGAATCGGGTGTGGCCCCATGCATATTTATGTCCTCATGGGGATCACTCTTACCCTTGTTCATAACTCTCACTAGATTAAGTTCCTGCATACAATGCAGAAAGGAAGGACGTTGTCAAAGAACCGAAACGAAATATTTGCCCGAGCCAATTTGTATACTAAATTACAATAGTTAGCATTCAAACCAAAACATGCGAAAACTATTTTACCGAGAAATAATGACTCATAAACGACTTCGCATTACTTTAAATACTATTCAGAAAAGACAGAATTTTCCAGCGTTTCTCCCTCGTCGGGTACAGCCGCTTGCCGGAAATTCTATAAATGCCCAGCGATCTGGTTATATATTAGCTACAGGATAAAAATTAAAATTAGAATTTTGCTGCTGTACAGTAGTGTTACTACATGTTTGAGCTGGTGTTTTGAGCAAATAATTGTATTGTGTCGTCAGAGGTGACTTTCTCACAGCATTCTCCGTGGAAAAAATGATAATTTTACTCAATTAATTAATAGTTCATTTCGATCTTAACCATAGCAGATATAAATTTCAACCCTCAAAAATTACCAAAATTCTACTCCAACTTTCAACAACTCTCCTCACGTGTCGCACAATGAACTGAAAGACTACATTCTCTTCATGTTGAATAACCGCCACTGCCTTGAGTGAATCTTCCTTTTTATTCAGAAAAATAAGAACAAGGGTAGACCTATAACATTTCAGAAATGATAGGTTTCATGCTTTAAGCTTTTTAACTTCCCACATTTCAATAAAAGCGTAACCAAACAGCCCGACCACGAGACTCACAACCAATATGGTGAGCTTTGAGGAGATGCAGATGAGGTTGCTGCAGATGAAGGCGACGATGAAGCCTGTGGACTCCCATAATCTATAATTACTGAAGGCGGCCTCTGCGCCGCAGGGAAACAACACCCCGTACAGAGCTGAAATGTAGAATTTTGTAACATTAACCTAATAAGGAAAGAAAGAAAGAAAATCGTTTATTCCTATCTCATTCACATACAAAGCATGGTACATCGGGTTTTCAAGCAGTAAAATTACAGCCTTAAAATTAAAATGTAAAAGTCAGATGAAACTTTTGATTGTGATCAGTGACTACAACCTTAAAATTACGGGTGGAAGTCAGGTTGAAAATTACAGCCTTAAAATTAAAATGTGGAAGTCGCAATGGAACTTCTGATTGTGATTGGTAAGACCATAAGGACAAGTCGCACTACATTTTCCCGTTCCATAAGGCGGTTCTAGTCATTAGTACAAGACCAAATACAGTCTTACTCACAAAATTACGCACGACTGAAGCTTGTTGTTCGTATGAAGGTAAATGGTGCTTATTGCACCGTAAAAAACTAGTTATCAGTAACCTGACAAGACAGAGTACAGTTTAAGTATTCATAATGAGTGTCTTGGGATAACTCTCGGTACACAGCAGCAGACATAAAAAACGATTAGCAATTGAATTCTATGATTACGTACTAGGTAAATTTAACAAACTAATAATTGTACCCGGAAAAACAGGGCTGACTCTGTGCTGAGTCATTTCACTCCTCCACTGACATCCTCTTTATTCGTTTTGATAATAGGTCTTTTTAAAGTAACATTAAAACAGAGCTGGGCAGCGCTACTTTGAAATGTAGCGGCCG
>VOMN01097886.1:0-27593 GCA_014899125.1 Orchestia grillus | reverse complement strand
GGTGGGTGGGAGTGGAGGGGTACTGTAGGAGCAAGCCGAAATGTATTCCCTGATCGCTATGGGCTGCGAAAGTGCTTTCGGACGGTAACCGATCAAAATCATTAGTGTTAGTTAAAGCTTCGGGCATTTACGCCCAAAATTATTCATACCCTTGTATTATTCTTGAACATATTTGAATAAATCGTTCGATAGGCTATTTCTTAGCAGTACTTGTTACAAAAGTATTGAAAATTTCCTAGAATAAAATTCAAAGTAAAAATTTTTGAAAAAATTATTTCCAAGAAATCATGATTCATAATAGCAAAAAATGTTCCTTTTTATTCATACCCTTCTAGATAGACTGCTGTAAAACAACTACTTGTAGTGTGACAGAGCAATGTTATTAATATGGGAATTTCATATAATAATGCAGATAATCCTAGTTGTTCTACATTATTGTAATTAGTTTACTTAACCTTAGCACCCGTCAAATTCCTGATTTCGACTTCAGCCGCAGTTCAGACAAACGTGGTCAGTGTAGAGTTAAGACTGAAAATTGTAGATGCTCATACGAACGGCAGTGGTTACAATCGATTTCGAATCAATTTAATGTCCCTGCATCGACTGTTCAAAACATTATACAGAAATAGAAAAGGATTAATACCATCCAAAATCTTACCAGACGAGGAAGAAACAAGACGCTCTCACCTCCATCGCCAAGACAGGTACTGCGAGAAGTCTGTACAAACCCGAAGATCACAGGCAAAGTGCTGTAGCAGAACCTCAGTGTGAAGAGAATCGGAATTTCGAGATCAACATTACAAAGAACACTTGATAAGGGAGTACTGAAAGGATGCACTCAGGCAAACACCTCTTCTTCTGGGCATGCGCGTTAAATCCCAATTTTTGTGACGAGAACATATTCAGGAAAAATACAAAGGTATGCATAATTTTGGGCGCAACTGTAAGTTCAGAACGGCTCCCAAAACACGGACCACACTTTCGAATACCAGCCACTCTCCTCATGTCGAGCCGGTCTCATCTGACTTGGTCCTGTTGACTGCACACCCCAGTCAGTATGTGGTATCCATAACACCTCTATTTTATTACTGCGGTTTAATGTTAAGCGGTTGATTGATATTGTAATGTGAAGTAAACCTATATTTTTTGTGAGAAAGCTTGCACAAATCGAATGAAAGCTCTAAACTGGCTCAAAAAAATAGAGTTTTCATTCAATTTCGTACCTCAGTCGCGTAGGCGTTTTGAGCTCGAGCATGTACCAACGCTGATTAGTTGGCGTTATTTCGAAAGGTAATTGTGGATATGAACTACATACTCTTCAATTAGCAATTAACGATCAACATTGACCCATGCTGCTATTTGACGGGTCCTGCGCCGGAGAAGTCATAAGGTTCAGTTACCTTTATATTACGATATGACTGACTCCACCCACTCGCCTTTCGCCTGTTGCACCCACCAAATGCGGTAGCGTGATGGTGACCTCGGCCGCGTTGAATTTCTGGAAACTGGCGTTCGTTGAACCTGAGACGCGTGTTTGTGTCCCTGCGTTGCCCTGAGCGCTCTCCGGTCCCTGTTAGGTGCGTGAGGTCACCTAGTGACGCTAGGGATCACCTAGTGACGGCAGACCTCATCTAGTGACGGCAGGAGTCACCTAGTGACGGCAGACCTCACCTAGTGACGGCAGAGCTCACCTAGTGACGGCAGAGCTCACCTAGTGACGGCAGAGGTCACCTAGTGACGGCAGAGGTCACCTAGTGACGGCAGAGCTCACCTAGTGACGGCAGAGCTCACCTAGTGACAGAAGATGCGACAGACAGGTCCACCTAGTGACAGGAGGGTGTGCACTGAAGACGTGCGACAGACGCGTCGCGCGTTGCGTCACACCCAGACCGCGCTGTGCGTTACACAGCCGCGTCATGTGGTGCGTGACTAGCCGATTGTTAAGCGTCACTGTCACGGGACCATGACTCGGCACTCTTCTGCGTGCCGTCTGCGACCAGCCCTTGTTGTGCTGCGAGTGCGACGCGTGCGTCTAGTGTACCTGCACACGCTGCTGGTGTATCTGCACGCGCTGCTGGTGTATCTACACGCGCTGCTGATGTATCTACACGCGCATCTGGTGTACCTGCACGCGCATCTGGTGTACCTGCATGCGCATCTGGTGTACCTGCACGCGCATCTGGTGTACTCGCGTGTGTACGATATGCATTTGTATCGTGAGCCTTGTTCGTGCCTATATTTTAAACGTTCATTTTTGATTTACACTTTCACTTTTGAGTAGATTTTGAGAAAGTCTAGAAATAAACATGGCCTCCATTCGTTTTTGGCCCGCTGCCGAGAGCCTCCCTCGCGTAACTGCCTCATGTGCATCCGAGACCAACACATCAAGGCTTTCGGTGGCGCCCGAAGCTTGCTCCTCTCTCGCACCGGATTGTTCAATGACGAATTGATTTCAATTGCGTTATTTGACAACGTTGTCGCTGACGAGATCAACCAGGGCTTGTTCTAGGTCAGCAAGCGCCCCAGGCAAAAATGTGTCCAAAGAATTTCGAGGCTTTTATTTCTGCCTTTCTTGTCATTTGTCTCTCGACTCTCACCACAACACGACAGAAATCATCTTTATCACGCACGTGTGATTAAAAACCAAGAAAATCACAGACTCCGCAATTCCAAAAGTATATGATTTTTGCAAGTTTAATAAAATAACACTCGCTTGATGTTAAAACGCGCTTCCAAACGTTAAACATCATTAAAAATTTGCGTTTGTTATGCTTATTGGATTACTTACAGCGCCTTCAATTTAAGACAAGTGAGACAAAGTACATGTCTCTCAATCAGGCTCAAGACAAGTCGTATCATTAAGATGCACAATGTTGTGTTTTTATTTTCGTTTATTTATTCACGTAATTTTGACAGCAATTTGGTGACCCAGGCGGCTGCCCGGGTGCCTATGCCTGTTACAGCCCTGGGATCAACAGACAGGAAAAGAAGGATCGGCGACCCGCTAATTAGTGCCGAGCAAAACGAGAACTTCGTTTCCTTTCTAACCTCGGATGCTGAGTTCGGAGGAAGCTCACCTTCTTAACTTGTGAAGTGCAGCCGCCGGCGTGACAGATGCCGTGTTGCTGGGACGCTTCCTGGGACTCGGGACCTGTGGCGGCTGCGTGGGGTTCGTGTCGTGACCCCTCACTGGCGACCCCTCCACCCCTGGTGACCCCTTACTCCTAGTGATCCCCCACCCTTGGCGANCTCTGGAAACCCCCCACTCCTGGCAACCCTCCCGTCCTGGCGACCCCCGTGCTCTAGTGAATTACGCCTGTGCGGCGTTAATTGTGATATGTTTTTAAGAAAAAAGACGGAATATTTTTTTCTTTAATAGGCATCTGGCTCCGATATCAATCTTTGTTCTGTTAACTTCCGGGTTTGAAATTGGAAAAGTTCCTATTTACTTAATTTTCATGACAGGAATCGAAATATCTTTGTCGTGTTGACATAATTGAACAAAAATCAGCTCATCGTATTTCGTTGTTGAATTATTTTCTCATGAAATTTTTGTTGATAACGACTTATTCGTGCCGTCACATCGTAGATTACAGAGAGTGTTCCTTCCGAGACGGTGGGAGCGCTGTGTCGCGTTGTAGCAGCGAATGTAGCGTGGGCTCAGTCGTCCTCCGCATAGAGCGCTAGGTCGGCTACAGCAAACAACCGCTCTACAGTCGTTCCAAGCGTTGAACTATATCAACTAGAACAAGCATCAAATAGTGCGGAAAAAATATTTGTGTCGTATGAATATTTGTGGAAACTATTTCCACATCAATAATGTGGAAAGTATTTGCACAGATCAGTTGGTAGATTAGCTTGGAGCGCTACAGGCACATTTCGACCCCTTCTCAACATTTCCTTATGCCTCAACACCATCAACTTCTCTTGAACTGAGGACCATCAGGACTCTCTCCTGGCATACGAGCTGAACATTGCACCGTACATCTGGCGTCGTACTGAGGGCAGTTTGTGTGCTCAACTCACCAATTTCGATCAAATTAGAACAACCATTTGTGCGTTCAAGACTCGAAGGATTACGTATCTACTAAAGTATTTTTGCAATGAGTTCGCGATAGGGTTTGTACGTAAAACTAGCTCCAGGCATGGGCACATTTGCGATGAAACGGCGTCGAGCTTTGTTAGAAAACCTGAGCGCGGCCTTACGAAACAGGCCCAATATGGCACCACTATTCCTTATAGGGTGGACAGAACATGCTTGACCTTATAAGGTGAACAGAACATGCTTGACCTTATAAGGTGAATAGAACATGCTTGACCTTATAAGGTGAACAGAACAAGCTTGACCTTATAAGGTGAACAGAACATGCTTGACCTTATAGGGTGAACAGAACATGCTTCACCTTGTAGGGTGAACAGAACATGCTTCACCTTGTAGGGTGAACAGAATATGCTTCACCTTGTAGGGTGAACAGAATATGCTTCCCCTTGTAGGGTGAACAGAATATGCTTCCCCTTGTAGGGTGAACAGAATATGCTTCCCCTTATAGGGTGAACTGAATATGCTTCACCTTGTAGGGTGAACAGAATATGCTTCCCCTTGTAGGGTGAGTAGAATATGCTTCACCTTATAGAGTGAACAGAACATGCTTCAAAGGAACTTAGGAGCGTGGTGTGTCAGTGACACAATGGCACAGAAGTAAGATAGTTACAGAAGTTCCTTCCTACTGTAGTGTAGGAGCTACCACATGTAAGAAGTTCAGAGACATTATGTACAGTGCGCAAGGGTGACAGTTTTATCCAACTTCCCCATCAAGTGGCACAGGTTAGGCAGTAGGTTTAGGTTAGTTAGGTTTGTCTAGTTTGTCAATCGTATTCTATAGAAACCCCAACAGAGACCTAGTAGGTTATCTCGGCTACAGATAAGCCTTCGCGACTTCCGTCTTGCCTGCCCACTTTACTTACTTCAATTATCACACCTTCTTCGCTATCTCTTCTTCAACTTTTCTTCTTCTCTATTCGTAATTTGCTGTTTCTGTGCGCGGGGTTATCCTGTGTGGGAACACTCTTTGTACGTGGATTCCCCGTTTTCTAATGTCCATACTAAATGGTCCCTTCTTTTTCAGTGCTACGTATCCGATTCTCTGAAGCGCTACAGTTTTTACCACTACCGCGTTATCCAACTGCTTCCCTAGATTTCGCTCGACCATGCCCTCGTTAATCGGGTATTTCGTAGTGCATGAATTACCTTCTCGAAATGCTTGTTTCCTCTTCTCATAAGAAGATGGTTAAAAATTGTTCTCTACGGTGAGGTTCATTGTTTCTTGTCGAAAACAATGACAGGAATTTAACGAGGCTTCTTCTTTAGAAACAGATGAACAAGTGTTCATTCGAAACAGTAGTTTTGCTTCTAGACCTTTTCTGTGATTCACGAGAAGCTGAAATTCCAATTGAATAGCTTACTTATCAAATGTTTTTTTTATGTTGCCTTAGGTTTCACCTGAAAAGAGCACTGTAAACCTGTCTCTGTTTGCGTAGCGCTGCGTGAATGTACATAGAGCTGCTGCTTCAGTAGCGCCACTCAAATGTACATAGAGCTACTGCTTCAGTAGCGCCACTCAAATGTACATAGAGCTACTGCTTCAGTAGCGCCGCTCTAATGTGCACGTTCAATTACTGCTCGTATTGACGAACGACGCTCGGATATTCAATTAAGAGAAAAAGCTAGACATAATCTAACATATGATGCGAGTTCACAAGTGAGCGACATGTTGAAGAGATTACTTAAACCAAATAGTTCATGGTGCACCGGTTTTACAAGTCATCAGTTTTTTGGCCCAGAATTTACATTTTTATCAAGGGAACATCATGGAGGCAACGTGGACTCGACAGCTCTGTAAATTCGTTAGGGAGTAGGACCCGCTTGAGGCACTCGGCTGCCTGTAGACTTGAATAGTCCGCATGCGCTGTATACATGCCCAGCATCGTACACATCGTACACACCGTGGTGTGTACCTGGCAGTATCGTACACACCGTGGTGTGTAGCTGGCAGTGTCGTACACACCGTGGTGTGTAGCTGGCAGTATCGTAAACACCGTGGTGTGTAGCTGGCAGTATCGTAAACACCGTGTTTCTCCTGCTAAAATACATCAAACGATTTAGAAAGCTAAATTGCTGTCGAAATATTTATTTAAGGTAAATGAGCATTGGTCGATTCACCAATTTATTTTCCACGGACGTCCTTTCCTACCCTGGGAAATGGGATCTTATTTAATTTGTTTCTTTCACAGGAATTTCTGTGAGCTTTTACTGAGAAAAAAACCTGGGAATTGTAAATCTCTTGGTCATGCGTACCACGGCATACAGGAGACCCCTCAGGCAGCGTAGGATAGGCAATAGAGTTTAGTTAGGTTAGGTTCGTTAGGTTCGCATCCTATTGGGATTGGGGACCCTAGGATACACCGTTACGTTACTTCAGTTGTTGATAGGCCTTCGGGACTTCTAGCTTTCGTGCCCGCTTTACTTTTTAAATTTTTTCCCCTTATTCGTCATTTCTCCTTGTTCTTTCCATTGGTTTTTCGTTCACAACTTGCCGTTTTTACACGGAGGGGATCCGTGCGGGAGTGCACTTCGTGGGTAGATTACTCATTCTCCGTAGTCCGTACTAAATGGTTCCTTTTTTTAGTTCTCTTTGGACCACATTTCATGTAGATAGGGAGCTTTAAGTCGTCGTGATGATAATAATTATAGTTATATTAATAATAAATTTACTAAGGCAATGTAAAGTGTATACATCGACTTGAAGTATTAATAATTTATTTATGATATTGTTTAAGCGCAAAACAGTTTAAATTCAATCAGATAAGAAAAATGTAAACTGGATTGATTAATGTTATGCCATAGAGACGTATAATTATTAATAATCAAAGTCGATGAAATTTTTTTACGTACACCCTTCATACCGAAGAGAATCTTAGCGAAATGTACAAATTTTGCGAACATTCATGAATAAAGCTCATTAGCAACCAAGCGTCTGGGGCTGTCGCTGTCTAATCAGGACCAGAATTAAGCAGAACATTTTGCAGTGCAATGCTCTTTTGTGGAGCTCTGAAGTTTAGGGAACAGGCGGGTCTCATCCCAAGGTCAGCAAGGTGGAAGTCGGTCTCGAGTTAGAGCCTATTTGCCGCGGACTCGTCCAGCGGGTGCTGGATCACGACAAAAAATTGGTTTTCAGGGTCAGGCTTCGCCAGCCTGCCTCGACCAACGCTCGATTAACTTCCGCGCATGCGCCTATGCACTCAACTTGTGCGGGTACCTGCGATCCTTTGGGTACCGTGAGTGCGCTGTGGCACTGAGCGTTGTCTTGCTGATGCACGCGACAGCTATCTAGCTTATAGAATTTCAGGGACTGGTGAAGATAGTTTTCTTTTGGTTCTTCGTAAAAAACGAAAAATCTGCGTTGCACAAATTTGAGGTCACCACTCGTATCATCGGCCTCACACGTAAGACTCTGGACACAGGTGAGGTGGTGCTGGTGCTGGCACCTGTTCTTTGATTTGTCCTGCCCTCCCATTCCACGTGGTGCCTGAATACTTGGCCATTTCTGTTGCCATGTTCTGTTCTGTCCTATTACATGCTGTCCCATTCCATGCTGCCCCATTCCATGCTGCCCCATTCCATGCTGCCCCATTCCAGTGTACAAATGCTTGAGTTACATGTTTCACCAGTTTCTCTATTCTTGCTACTCTTGAAATGCGAGTGAGAAATGTGAAACTGAGCAATCGCGCGTAGATTCCTTCTGGGACATTTCTTACGTGCATTTTCAGTAAGAAGCCAAGGTTGTTGCAATGGGCTTTTTATCATTCGTTTATCACCTCGTCTTCGTGACCACTCACACGATTAGCAGAACTGCTGCGGTGAAATGTTTGATGTTAGTGAATTTCATTGTGTTCTGGTGTATTCTGGAGCTTTTGCGACAGTATAATGATATTAGTAATATCAAAAGTAGCTGCGAATAGTGCAGCAGCAGAAGCATTAGCAGTTGCTGAAAGAATGACTGCTAAAGCTGCTGCTATAGCAACAGCCTCGGCGTCACTGATGACAAAAAAGGTAGCGACTACTTCAACAACATCAACAACACGCGTACACACACACACACGCAACACACGCACACACACGGTCACAACCAAGTCGCTTCAGTTCCAGCTGCAGCTCTGAATGCGCTGGAAGCCGCAGCCACCGTCCGGACGAAGTGCAGTGTTCAGTTTTACTCCGTCCGTCCTGCTGGGAGTAGCTTGGGTCACCGCTGTGTGCCGGACTCTGGAGTGGGCAACCCGCAGTGAGCTCCAGAATAGTCGCAAACGTGGTTTCTCTTCTCTTGGAAATTCGTTGCCTTCTGCCATAGTCGTCTTTACTGGAGTATGTTCCGTGGACATCTCAGAAGTGCGGAACGTCTGTAAAGGTACCTACCTACTATGCGATTTCTCGTGAGGTTAAGGGTTTTCGCTTCCTGGACCGAATCTTGCTTTTTATGACGCGTCCCAGCTTGGTCGGTTTCACCGGAGCGGGTTTGTCCAGTTCCGCAGAAGCCTTTGGGAACAGTTTTTCTAAGGGAAGACAATATGGTTTCATGACGATGTTATTCCAAATCGCAGATATGGCATGACGAGTGAATATTATTTTATTAGAGCTACGTTAGTAAGAGGAGGGCGTTCAGGTCTGTATAATTGGTCACATGGAAGAAATAGCGAATGAAAACACCTCGTTATTGCGTTTTGAACTATGAAATTGAGAATAGAAATGCATTGCTTATGTTATATTACTACGAATGTAATGTCAGTCACAAAGCAAAGTTGAACTTCGGATTTGAAATGCATCCTTCGCAAATTTTTTCTCATAAATAAATGAATAACAAAACGTCAATTACGAAATTTGAAAACGACATTTTGATTTGGATCGCTTGAGAAACTATAGAATTGTAATCTTTGGGACAACGAGCAGTCTTTCTCACAATTTCCTTGTCCTCTAGTCGAGTTTAAGTTCATTCATTTCACCAAAGGATGCATTATACTACACTTAAGCGTAAAATTTCCTAAGCATTGAGAACACGAGAAACGTCCGAGTTCGAAACGCATTTTTTTTAGTTCAAACCTTCTTCATGAAGTGATTCCCTCTCATTTCGTTCAGGTTTTTAAGGTTTCTATTCAGAGGAGATATGTTCATAGTGGCTGAAGTATTATTCACCTTAGGTGTCCTGGGTGTTGGTAATGACTCTCCGTGCTGCCTCCACGAAAAATATATACTGAGGAATGAACGTTGGTCTTAGACATTCATTGGTCCTCACTTTTAGATGTACAAGTTTCACAGCTTCACCTCAGGTGTACGAGCATTGATTAGCGACTTTTTGCTTGTATATAACATAGAGACGACATGGTTCATTCTGCGCATCATAAATGTGATGAGACGCTCGATCTCATGGTTCTTATGATCCTCAGTGGCTTGTTTGCGTGCGCAGGTGGTTGTTTGCTCTCTCTTGTTGGTTGGTTGGTTCCGCTGCCGTCGAGGTGTGTGTGAGGAGCAGGAAAGGGGATGACTGTGCATGATGTTCACCTTCCCTCTCTCGAAAAAAATCATAAAAATATTTAGAATAAGACGCGGGTGATCGAGCAAACATTTGATATCGACTTCATAGCGTCACTCTGATTGAGATGCCTCGCATGATTGGTCGATTCAGTCGTCAGACCAGCAATTCTAGTCATCGATTCTACGCTTGAGGAATTTTATTTTGCTGAATTTTACCTGCACCTTGTCGCGATGCCTGCAACTCCCCAGCGGGGAGAAGGGGAGGGGTAAATTACCTAGGAGATCATTATTGATGCCAAGATTAATTATTTATAAATTTATGATTATGTATCACAGAGTCATCAGGTTCCGTTTAGCGGCGTAGCAGCCTGTGATATTTTTAATCACGATGCTTTGTAGGACGCGAGGACCGTGAGCAAATTGAAATCGCTGAATTGTTGAAATATGAGATATTTCTGTCACTCAGAAATCTTTCATTTTCCGTCTAAGACTCGTTAGGTACTTGTTTATTTTGATTTTGTGCTATTCATGACTATAGTTTTGTGCAATTGATGGTTAATTTGGTTGATCTTCATGCAGCGGATCCTTCAAAAACGTTCTGCCACCGCTGGTTGATGACGTGCGCAATGCCGCGCTCAATTGGCCGCTGTCGTTGTGCGGTACCCACGGTTGTTATTTTTTATGGAAGGACTTCCTCGTTGACAGGAGGTCGAGGAGACAGAAAGAACGAGAGACTCTGTATTTTAGTGGCACTACTGAGTCAGGGACACTGCAGCTGTAGGAAGACTGCCTCCTGCTTTGTTTACTGATCAATGGAGTCGGGTCGGCAGGGGGCGGCGGAAAGCTCCCCGTCAAGGTGAAGGTCGGCCGAGCTCGGTGTCTCTGCCGCCTTTTTTGGATATTTGCGTCGCTCGACTCATTATTGTGAAGGGCTTGACTAAATGTCCAGCGTAGCTGTGCTCAATTTTCTCCTGCGCTGCATAGAATTCACGCAAAATGTGGCTAGCTTTCGGAGTGCGCAGCTCTGCTGGCCGGATGTTCCGCGACGTTTCGGATACTTGGCACCAAATTTGCTTAACATTCAGTGCTGCGCTGGTGAATTGTCTGCGCCGCGTGGATTTTTGGCTGCTTATTTTTTTACGAGATTTTGCTGGCCACTTTACGTGACTTGGCTGCATGCGTCGCTTATTTTCACGCTTGTTATCTGTTATTCTTGACCCTTGAAGTAATTGCTTCGCGAAATTTCGTTGCTGAAAAGTTGTGTGGGAACATCTTACGCTTTGGCATTTTTAGCTATTTTTAAGTTCTCGTATAACTGATAGACACCGAAATGTTTCGAAAAAAGAGCAGATGTACTCTGCTTGGCCGCTTTTAGGCTGGGAAGCTGTCGCTCCAGGTATTTTTTGACCTGATTTTTCCAGCGCCTGTAATGCCTTGAATGTACGCTGTAATGCTGCTCTGTTTCAGCTGTTACATTCACGTTCACAGAAGTAGAGGATTTTTGCAGCAAGTATTTAGCCCTTTCCAAGCGGTGAAATTATGCATTAGATCCCTCAAAAACCTGGCTGATGAGCTGCGGGTCTATATTTGGTCGCTGTGTTGTCGGTTTTCTGGCATGGTTAACGGCACCAACGATGTACACATAAACTTTGTGTGGTTCGCGGTCAGCGGTGGAGAATCTGTATATAGGGTTCCAAAACTACTAGAGTTAGTTTAGAACTCGACGGGTCGTATTGGCTAATAGTAAGAATCAAACGATCATGATGACTTTAGTTCTTAGTTTTATCCTTAGAAGAGTTCTCCATCCAATTGACCTTGGTATCCTTAAAATTCATTCCATGTTCTCGGAACAGCCTGCTAAACGATGGACAAGTTTTCCGAGAAATTCGGTGAGATTGTCTGAGATTTTGCCAAGGGATTCATTTTTGTAGGACGTTTGCAGGCGTCCCTTGCCCATTGCGAGGTGCTTGTGACCGCGAGGTGGCGCTGCTGAGGTGACCGCTATTCTGCTTTCGGTTGAACGCGCTGGTCACCACGTGGCCTGCGTAGGAATGCAAATAGTTAAGTTGTTCCATAAAGGGCACCGAATTTGAATTCGGTTGCACGATCACATTTTAAAATTAGACATGCTTTTCTTATGTTTACTCGCTCTCTCTTTTTCTAGTCGGATCAATGTAGTTTAGTTATTTCAATAATTTAAATGAGGGCTTTCTGCGGGAGCCACAAATATGAGTTTTGATGCACGTGCAAACCATTGCGCAGCGATGGAATGGTTCCACTAGTAAGACCGTGGATCAGGACGTGGGGAGCGCGTTAATTAAAGCGAGTCGTCGGTGGTAGGACGAAAATTAAGCCGTTCCATGCAGCGGAGAACTAAACCTATTTTGAAAATGTTGGTATGCCGTTGCTACCTTTGCCCGCGACGTACACTAAATTTATTTATCGTAAGTTTCGGTTAATCGTAGGAGATAAAGACAACACAGCGACTGAATATGGACACGTACTGATAAATCGACCGTTTTTAAAGGATCTCTGCGTGCACAGTTCTGTTAAATTTTATTCTGTCCCCTGCCTCTTCCATCTCGCCTTGCCAATAAAAAAAAGACTTGTTGCAGAGCGTTCGATACAAAAACTTTACAGCATAATTGCACTTGGAAATTTCATCAAGGCCTGTGCCAGCTTTTACGTTAGCGATGTTAATACTTTATTAGAACTTGTTAAGTATTCATGATCTAAGCCCCACGAGGGACGAATACTTCACTTCTTTATGTTCTTACCCGTGAAGGAACACTGTTCCCTGCGCCGTGGCGGTCTCCTTCCGACGCCACGCTATATATTTTCCCTGCGCCGTGGCGGACTACTTCCAACGCCACGCTATATATTTTCAAGAGAGGGCATTTTCCCCTTGAAGGTCACGTGAATATAGAAGGTTGTATAAATAAATAAGCCAAGCTTAATTCGAGCTTTTAGCGGGAACTTGGCGTTTGATCTTACCTGTTTGTTCGAAATATCCAGATGAAAATGTCCAAAAACACCTGCTAAGATCTATTCTCTGATGGGAGATCCGCGAGGGGCATTAGTATAATGGGCTTAAAATGGATGCTGAAAGAATTGCCGACACTCATGGGCTCCTGGTCAATTTTCATAAACAGATTTACTCTCCTGAGAAAGCAACTAAATCTTATTAAGAATAGCAGAGAAGCTCAAATAATTGAAAAATCAATGACGACTTTTTTTCAACCAGATGTAAACGGGCGCTCGCCATTAGCACGGGGCATGAGACGAAATTCATTGTATTCACGTTGCCCCTTCCAATAATTCACGCTCTGCGATTCTCTTTTTAAAGTACCATGACCTTCTCCCTTGACCCTGCCGCTGAGCTGTACATAACTTGAGAGTTTCAGCTCTGATAGGTCGGGTGCGATCACCCGCACGTCGTCGAACTTGGTGACACCCAGATTGACGAGCCTTCTTTTAGTCCGTGAACGTTTATGAGGGGAATTGAAAGTTAGCTTATTTAGTCGACCTCACGCGCTTGTTCATGTCCACTTTAACGTCCCCAAATTTAGAGGTTGCTGGCTTGAGCTTTTTTTCTACTTATTGTATTCCCGACAACTTGTCTCTTTCTGGCCGCCTCCTTTTAGCCGCCTCCTTTTAGCCCGGCTTTTGTCTACCACCTCGGCAGTTGCACAACGTGCGGTCGTCCAGAGTACTAACAACTGACTACCAGTTGCTGCGAGAGCAAAGCGTTCACTACGAAAGTGAGGGCGACAGTGCAAGTGTGGAAACAATACTGATGAAGTTTACCCTACGAGGACCAATTCAGCTTTAGAATGAGCGAAATATTGGGTCAACATTCGCTGTCATTTTATGGAATTGTGTGCACATTTACCCGAGTATGGACAAAGTAAAAATAATGTTTGACTAGACTTTAATATTTCTGACGTCTATTATTCTTGGCAGCGGTCCTTGTGAGAATAAAACGACGCCGTCCCTTTCTAATGAGTGCCGTGGCCTGTGACTCGAATTCTGCATGCTCCGTTGGTGACTTGCAATGTTGCAGGGCTGTTAGTTATTCGAGTGGCCACATTGATAGCTGCGCTGGCAGTGCATTAGCTTTATTGGCATGCGAGCTGTAAAAATGTGTCTGTATTTTTGGCACTTGATAATAGTTTCTGTGGCGTTGTGTACCCTGAAGGACCGGTTTTCAAATCAGCTGGCGGGCCCGTGATGGGGCGCAGGAAGGTAAACTTATCAGTTCATTTGGTCGATCAAAATAAAATAAACCAATAGGCGATCGACTAGAGGCGCAAAGTATGTTACAAAGAAATAAAAAAATCATACTCTATACTGCTGTATTCTATTGCTCATGAATGCCATAAACTTACCCGAAATTTGCATGCTCAAGCTATGAGAAATTCTAAATTCACGTCCAACAAAAAAATGTATTTAGTTCGAAGCATGACAATCAATCTAAACATATTTACAGTTTCATAAATGCAGTAATTGATGTATTTGCTAATAGATCATTGCTTCATTGCTGACTAAAAGCGGTGTCGAAGGGTCCTATGTGGTACAGGTACTTGTACATCTCCTGATGTGTCGTTTAAAATATCAAGACTGAAGGCACGAAACCTCCCACGCGACGAACTATCCATTTTGGCAAAGAACAATGCGATAAAATCCTTTTTTGCTTCTCGGGTCGTTAAGCCCTCAATAAAAAAGACAAGAACCTCTTTTTTGATTTCCAAATTGACGCAACTTCCTTACTGATTTATCCAAGCTCGAGCTATTAGCTAGCGCTTTTTGCCGAGGCGCGAACATCTTCCCCTGCCCGCTGGAAGGTCTTCTGATAATGCCAATTCGTCCACTGCTTTTGAACGAGTCGCATCAACTCGTGCTGGTTTTGGTCGCGCGTTTGTCATGGTTTGGAGCGGTGAAGTACAGGCCAAAAATCGAGTGTACTCAAGCTCGGCCCCAACACGCAGTTGTGGAGTGCGATTTTGAGGTACGCTATTGTGACACTTCTGGTTGCTTGTAGCCTATGAGACTGTAGTGTTGTAGCATAAGATAATACAATGAATGTCAGAGTAAAAATTAACTACTTATTGCGAGAAAGAACAAATGAAAACATGATATGCTTGTTCCTCTTTCAAAATACATTCATCATTGCGTAGTTTCGGCTCCACAGCGTTGCCATACCGTGCACAGTGTAGTGGTCTCAGTAGTCGCGGTACTCACTGGTAAATAAGGTGTGATCAGGTCGAATATTCCATTCAATTTCTCCTTAATCATTACTCTGCTGTCACAGCTCCCGCGGTTGTACGCGTGTTGTAACTGCCATAGTTATTTTGTTGCTTCGTAAATTTGATTTCGTAGTTATGTTGGGGTATATTTTGGCTCCGTTGTTTGATAGCGTTACATTTTGGTGATTTTAGTTTCAGCGCTTTTGGTTACAGTAGATGCTGAATGCACAGTACCGTTGTTACTTCCTATTCATCTAATTTCCATTAAAACTTTATTATCCTGAACATTATTCATCAATTACTGGATCACACCACCCGAGACGTCTTCTCAAGCAACAGACCAATATTTGATAGCAAGAACTTTTTCCGTGGCCCTGCATCTCCTTAAATAAAACTTTTAAGTGCAGGGGCCACATTCAATAATTCACAATTTTATTGGGCCGCATGGTATATTAACCTAAATAATTGATTCCTAAACTAGATGAAATAAAAGTCTTTCGCACTATTAAATATAAAGCCATTTTTAACATTCAACATTCAATACTTTTGGATCGCTCGAATTTCTTTGCGGGGCCGCAAGTGGCCCACCCTAAGCTGCCTGAAATGATGGCCCGTGCGGCCAAGGCGCCGTGTTGGGCTGGGCGCGTGGCCGCTACGCCCAGCACTCGACGGTCGGCCCTGCACTTAACGTCGCTGTTGTCACTTGTCTCGAGAGGAACTGGGCTATGCAGGGCAACACCCTGCGAGTGCAATTTCGGAGTCCGTACGCGACTCTTGTTATTTTTTATCGACCGTTCTATTCAGGTTTACGTGCAAGTACGCAAGGAGAGGGTTGCTCGAGATGCTAGAGTTTACTGCTTAGTTGGTGCTGCAGATTGACTTTCCTGGAGGACTTTCTGTGTTTGACATAGTCTTTCTGAAAAGATTATTTTCCAGATGGCTGAGGTAATGTACTTTTGCCTGTCGTAGTTTTGCTATTGGTCAATCTTTAACCTGTTTCAGAAATGACGTACCAATTTACTCTGAAGCTTAATCTACTTTTTGGTTACAAAATAAGAGTTTCGTATTTTGGTACCTTCATGCTAATCAATTGAAAATTAATGGCTCATAAATGGCTGCTGGATAATATCGTTAAGGAGATTTTTGGTTAAGTTTAGGTTGATGGAAAAACTGATTTGCTGTGCACGATGCTGATGCTTCTTGCTGGGAGAGGCACTCCGACTACAGCAATCCTTCAACCAGTGAACACGGATGGTTTCGTCCTACTTCCCACTCGTTATTTTAGCCTGTCCTTGTTTTTTCTCTTGTAATTTCCCGGCTAAGCGTGTGAACTTCCGTCACAAGAGGATGAGGTAACGCGTCGTGCGAATTTACCATGTGATGGAACTGCGCGAGTCGTCAAGATGTTCAATGGGTGGACGACACTAAAGAGTGTATACTGTAGGTGCAGGAATGCAAACAACCAACCAAATATTCAACAGAATATGCTGTACTGTACGTGCAGGACTGCAAATAACCAAATATTCAACAGAACATGGTGTACTGTACGTACAGGAATGCAAACAATCAACCAAATATTTAACATAATATACTGTACTGGACGTGCACAAGTACAAACAACTAACCAACTAAATATTCAAGAGAATATGCTGTACTGTACGTGCACGAGTGCATACAACCAACACCAAATCGTTTAGCTTTCAGGGGTCGCAGCCCTGACCCTCTGAGGGCCGACCTCACTAAGCCCCGACCCTCCCCCCGTATCTCTCCCGAAATATGATTTTGGACCTTCCGTCGCGTTAGTATTTGGGACGAGCTTGTGTGCTCAGGCCTTGATTGAAAACAAAAAAATTGCTCCATGTAGTGGCGTACAAATGGAAGATGTTTGTTTTCGTTGCGTTGACAGTTCCTTGAGATGAAAGGCGAGTAAACTTGGATATTGTGAAGCGATGTTGGACTTGCGCACTCCGTGTCCAGGTGTCCTCACCAGGGCCAGTTTTGTGTTGTTTTAGTGATGTCTGGTCCGTCTCTTCCCTTCTTTCCCCTCCCCCCTCTCTTTTTCTGTGATGTGGTGCTCCGTAAATGTTGAAATATGTTCATACTAATCTTCTTTTCAGTTGCTAATGGAACCAGATTGCAGTCAAGTTATTCGCATGAATGGTAGCTTCTAGTACTCATCAATGGTAGATTCAAGGAACTCATGAATGGTAGATTATGGTACTCATGAGTGATAGCTTATGATAATCATGAATAGTAGTTTTTGGCATGAGAAGTTAGGATGTTAAATTCTGTTTAAGAAAATTTGGTCGATTATTTTACCCTCTTTTTCTAACATGAAGTCGCGTTAATCTGACAGATTGAAATTAATTGCAATTGTTCCGAGAATTTATTGTTACACAATTTCACGCAACTGAATGTCGGCTAAATCCTTGATGGGATCGGCTTGATTTCATGCAAAGTTTCATAATTTATTCGAGACAGTTGTGCTCGCGCGGTCGTCCAATTAGCTCATGCGTTCTCTATTCGTACGTACATGTATACACCGTCCGTCCCCGCTTCTCGTGCACGTCCTACGGCATTTTCTATACATTGCTCGTAACAGTTTTGGAAGGAATCGTCGCTGCACGCCGCTCTGCCGAAAATAAGAAACGAATGAGAAAAATCTCGGTGAAACCCGCTGTGAAATGATGGTCCATGCGGATTATTTCTTCAGACAGCATCGTGTCATTTCGAGCTCCAGAGTTGGAGAATATTGAAGTATTTGCATTCAAATCAAGCGTTTGTAATTCACATAACTTCATGCAAATGAATTAATATACCAGGGGCTGAATTTAACAACAGAAGTGTGGAAATGTGAACCGAAAATGCGCTTAAGTTTATTTCGCTAGCTGTAATAAAATTGTTCCGCTCTTATTGGTGAATTTTACAAAGCACTTGTTAGTGTTCTTTTTGCCTCTGATGATCATTGATATTTTTAAGCGGAAAATATTCGATGATGTTTTGCGTCTATCGCTGGTGTGATTCATCGAATTGGCTCATACCTGTATGGTTCATGAATGGGAATTCAGTGGGTCATGAATTCGGGACGAATAATTTCGACATTCATGCAGTGTTCAACTGTGATGGGAGCACGAGTGTCTCTGTTAACGATAATCACAGCCGTGTCCTGATGTTTGATATGAAACCGTCTCTTTTATGCCTAGGTTGGAGAGATGACCAATCTTAGCGCCATTTTTGTGTAACGCTCGCAAGTTGTAGAAAAGATATATATGTACATTACCTACGAAACCTAGCTCATGTAGACCATGCTAGTTTAACTGACTCCAGGAATGTATGCGTATTTGTCATATTTTTGTTTTTCGGTTTAGTTGAATCAAAATTTGACATCACTCCCTCCAAAATTGCTTTTACATATTTCTAACCTCTAAACATAAAAACCTCATCCAATTAGTGAAATCATCCCTCAAATTTATGTACGAGCGTACATTCTTACTATTTACTTCGACCTGAAGGTTTCGGAAGTATATATGTTCTCTGATACGTACGGAAGGACAATTGCGTAATATTTTATTACATCTTATAGCGTGAGGACCCAAACTTGCTTAACGAAAAGTAACAGTAAATCAGGGCAAACAATTCAAGGTATTCGAAAGTTACCATTACTGCGACCGTCTCAGCAGACTGTACGAGCACTGAAGCGCGGCGCTTACCCTCATTGTTTCTGCATTGAATGCCGTCCTGATCGAGCACCATCAAGGAAAAGGAACGCATTGCAGGGCTATTGGGTCACACTCGCTGGGTCTGACGAGTTACGGACTACAGATCTTGGCTCTTCCGCGTGGTGGTCTCTGGTGTGCAGTTTTCGTAACACCTCCAGGTCGACGAGTTTTCAATTGTATGAGACTTTCGTTTTTTGGTGTCTTTACATATTTACAATTTCTCCTCTTACGGATGATAATCCCGTTTCGCTGTGTTATGGGTTTTGCTTATAGTGCTATTTCAGAGTTCGCTGAAGTGCGCTTCTGTGTAATTTGGGTAAGGAATGCTCGATCTATAATTGCATTTTACAATTTCAGGAATTTGACGGTATGAACTTGTCTTGTGCAGTGAAAGCGGGGATATCCAGAGCGAGGATAAACAAAGCGAGGATAAACAAAGCGAGGATAAACAAAGCGAGGTTAAACAAAGTGAGGATAAACAAAGCGAGGATAAACAAAGCGAGGATAAACAAAGCGAGGATAAACAAAGTGAGGATAAACAAAGCGAGGATATCCAAAGCCAGGATGTCAAAAATTCAGGGCTCTTGAGTGGAATATCGTCCCGCAATCGCGCGCTCTTTCCTGAAGGCTGGTAGAATTCAGAATTTCAGGGCTTCTCTCACGCTTGCTTAACACAAGTGTTATCAGGAGTTATAGAATTTCTTGGCAATGTTCTCACCTGCACTCAGAATTCCCAGCTGCTTTGGTTAGGAGAGTTTGAGGATAGTTTGGAGGTTCAGTTGGCCAAGTTTTTTTTATTTTCATCCTTTTTTTCTCCCGAGATCAAAACTATATGTTGGCGAAAGTTTACCCGAGTACAATGACCGGTGATTGCAGTTTTGGGTTGTTGTCCTTCCTTCATCATCGTGCAGAACGAGGGCATCATCTGAAGTTGAAGTGGCCCTATACCACCGAGGCCATGTATTGTTCTCGTTAAGAGTTAAGTAAATTAACGGTAGGACTGGCTCTACTCGACTAATGCGAAGGAATAGTGACTTGGTCAAAGGCTTGAGCACTCTCCTTCAGATATACATATGTATACAGGGTGGCGCATAAGTAACGCACCCTTTTAAAAAATACGCTGGGTATCGGTAGACATGATACGACTTGTAAATAAGCTTTAAGAGTTCTTCTATCGTTTGCAATTATTCAAATCTCTTTACCTTTCATACTTTTTTCTTTATTAATTTTTCAAAAGGGTGCGTTACTTATTCGCCACCCAGTGTATATATATATATTCGTGTAGGCAGGGAACAGATTTTCTTTTATGCCTTGTTTGTTGAAGACCAGGGACATTTTTTTATTTAAAGTTTTCTATTTGTTTTTTCAATTTTTCAAAGTAAAATTTTCACAGGAGCGCACATTGCACAGATATCCAACATATTTACTGAATATATATATGCATTATTTTCTGAGCGATTGTGAGTGATCTAACATAATAACACCCGGTGTGTATTTATTTATATATATGTTTGGTGTCCGCTTCTAAAGGATTAACACAGAGCACAATTAACTTTTCAGTATTACATAAAAAACAATATTGAAACAACCACTGTTGTTAATATTCAGTCAGTTGGTAGCACAGATACAATTTATTCCCAGTCGAATGAGGATAATAGCACAAATTTGAAGAATTTTTGAATTTGTAAACTGGAGACTGTATATTAGTCATGCCATTTTATAACTTTCAATATGCGTTCATCGAAATTAGTTATTTCAATTGATGTGTTCATTAAAATCCGTTATTTTTAACGGGCGTACGTACTAGTATGTGTGATAATTACGGACTTCGATTAGAAATTGACGGTGTATTTAGCTTTCAAGTTTCATGTTTTCTTTTCAAGCCCTGCATTACTCATTGAGAAAATTGATGTTATTTTTCATGTTCCAAATCGCATTCAAGGGAATACGCACGCGGGCCAAATTTACGCATTGCCTATTTTCTGATCTTATTTCTCGGGAGCGACACTCGTTTCAAAAGCTCGAGTTCCTTGGATGTAAAATCGCTGTTTAGTTGAAGAGTGTCAGACTAGCTGTGCTACTCCGGTGTTAAATCTTAGGTGGAAACGGGCGAGCGTTGCGACTCCCCTTCTTTGACAGGTCTAGTATATGGTACGACTTACTTAATTTAAATACTGGTTCAATTATGCGGCGTTGTCGAATAACACATATACGGTGTTACCTCGATTTTACGAATCGCGTGCAAATTTCCTTCACTTGGTGATTTTCATTAGGCTCTGGGCGTGTTTCCTTTATGAACTAGTAGACGCCATCCGCCAAAAATGGCGGGACAAATGATGTTGAATTCTTAAGATGTCTTCTTAATTTCGGAAACTCTGTCATGAAATAATGTTATTTTGAGTATCACTGATACGGACTGCCTTAGCTGATAGTCTCGCCATTAGTTTGGGAATACAGACCCGGGAATTTTCCCCTATCGAAGTTCTGAAGAGCGTGATACGAAGACGGAGGGACGGACAGAAGGACGGACAAAATGAGCTATCAACCAACTAAGCAAGCAGCACTGGGCTATTGATTATACAGAATACAATTATGTGCATAAAATTCTGCATAAATTTAATACGTTCAATGTCATTCTCATCGTAATAACATGGAGACATTGCGCCCAAAAAAAGATATAAATTTATTTAAGGAGACACCTGGTGTTTTATTATATGGATAGTGGGATAATAGTGGATTGAAATGGATGTTGAGTTATTTCAACGTTTCTTTTCCTACCTGAGAACTACATTCAAAAGCTATTAACACAAGTCGCATTTCCCATCATTGTTAATATATTGTCCAGTTAAAAATTGGCTCTGATTTTCCTTAAATTTATATTCAATGGAATCTCTCTCTGACGCAAAACGAGGACGATGGGAAAATCAGCTAGTTCTCTTGCACGTAATTAAGATTTGTTGAAGATCTTACTTATTATTTATTGAGCAACAACGAGTGATGAAGTAACCATGGGATGTGTGCACAGTGTCTTCCTAGTAGTCTTTCTTGACGATGATATCAAACCAGTGAGCGAGCAGAAGTCTGTGAAAAAGACACTCGGGTGTGACTGGGACGACACTTTCTCTCGGAAATTATGCGTGCGTACTGCGCTTCTAATGCTTGAGAATGGCCGTGCAAATTATATTTTATACATTAGAATACAGCCACTTCCAGCATTCTCCTGTGTCCTCGACGCTGGCAACTCGCAACGCAGCTTAAACCTTTGAAGCTCAATCNAAAAAAAAAAAAATTCTTTCTAAAGTCAAGTTCGTGTAGTGGAGAATAGGTATCTGACACTCTATATTCATCCATAAAATGCACCTAACATGATGAATTGAAGAATGTAACGTTACTTTTCTAATATCAGTCAGTAATGCAATTAGGTCATGGAGGGTTTAATACATCGCGTTTTTGGCCGCGTGAATCGACTTGCCGCATATCTCGCAAACGTCCCACGCAAAGCTGGCAGGATTTCCGGAGTTCTTTTGATGTGATAAGCCAATTGTGATTCCTCGTGAGTGTACCTTGAGGAATGCATTTGTATTCTTAGTCCGTTGAAGCAGTACTTTCCTTTACATCAGGATTTCCCAAGCAGGAAAAGACCTCCTTAGATAGCATTTAAAAGGGTATACAAAATGTACAAGAATCGTGAAATTGTGAGTCAAAAACAACTGAATCGTAACGAATGAAGTTTTCAAATTATAGGGAAAAGTTTTTTAAGTTGATTTAATTTCTATAAATTCATTTTCCTTCGGTTTAACTGGCAATAAATTTGTAGGACGTACGGGGATACAGCTAAACTTTCTGAGAGATGCAGGCGTAAAAAAAGTTGTCGAACCACTGCTTCACACTTCACATCGACCCAGAGACTCTGCAGGCTTAATTGTGCTTCATTAATGTGTCTATTGAAGCTTTATTATACGAAAGCAAAAAATTGTGTGCAGCCTTTTTTGCGTGTATTCTGTCTCTTCTCTAGCGGTTCTAGACAAACAACGAAGCCAAATTAATTTACAGAATATTTTACAGTAGTTCGACCGGGCCCCACAGATGTGAATTTATGTTCCCAAGATAAATGATAGCTGAACACGAAACAGAATGTAAACTCAACAACTTGAGAGAAAACTTTGCCGAATACCCATAATTATAAAATTATGCATTCAATATGTGTTGAATCGTGTTGGACATCAATGACCAATATGCGTTTCCATGGCAACTTCAATTAATTAATATGGAGTTTCCCCGAGATCGGTGTTGCCGAAGAATTAGAAAATTCGTAAATGCTAGGTAATTTTTCAGGCAAAGAAGGGAAACTCGGCGGATCATCCATAAATATAACTGCCTGGATTTCAAGGCAGACGCTCGTCTCCGTCGGTGCAGCAGCAGCCACCTCACGTCACGGTGGAGGTGCGGCGCTGCCTCCTCCACAGCAGCTAACGCGTCGACCTTCAGCTTTTGTCATTTTATTATTTGGACAGGATTCCTCCTTACTTTTTTGCTTGTCTTTCGCTCATTTGATGAACGTTCATTCATTTCTTTAACGGTTGGCATTGAGAATAATTCATTCTCTGTGGATCGGACATTTTCATCCCACGTATTTGTGGGATGAGATGTTGTATTTAATAAACACTCATGCTCCAGGACGAAAAAAGTGCGAACTAACATCGTCATGGCTTTCCTGAATGATGTGACACCATGTAAAATTTCTGTCAAGTTCTTCAGATTGTGAGTTTTGCTTGCTGTATTGTGCGAAACGCTAGAAAGATTGAAGTGCAAATTTCGATGTACGCTTTCAGATACAGATTTATGAGAACAGTTTGGGCCCAGAGTTGCGCACGTGATAGTGTGTCGCTTGATAGGACTTATATTCTGATAAATATCCTGGAGAGAGCGTTTTTCCTGTTGATTTTTTGGCACGCCAGCAATTCGATAAATAACTTGAGGCGGGGCTTGCGTCAGTGCTTGTGTTTGTGGACATCAAGCGTCAATGGTAGGATTGTGCTTATTGATTTTTCTTCTCGTGTACAACTCCGGGTGCTCATTTTTGGTGTTATAATCTCGTGTAGATTATTATTTAGTAATCGTCTCTGGAGTAATCGTCTCTGGGCCATCGAATCAATGGGAGTTTGTCTTAGCAATGTTCACATTCTTCATTGTTTTGAGATAAAACTTCCTGCGCGGCTGACATGATATTTTCGTATTCTATCGAGTTCCCTATTTTTTTTTCTCGCGTATTTCAAAATGAACACATCCGTTGTCCTTAAGGAAATCAGTATTAAAAATATGCACATCATTTCGCATACGAATAATTCTGAGCTGTTAGATCACTCCAAAATTGGGAAGGGGGAAGGTTTCTGCACCGTTAGCTACACATACACGGAGAAGTGAATTTCATTGCTTCATTAAAGAGCGACAGCGCCTGTCTTCTGCGGCAGCTTGTGTCCAGCGCGAGCCCAACAAGCTGACTTCCATTGTGCTAGCATTTGCAGCATGCTGACGTCATGCACGCGGCCTCTTGGCTTTATTCTTTGTTGATTCCCTGCAGAATTTGACGTGTTCGCGCCTGAAGGTGAAAATTATATCAAATATGGTCATCAATGCATCATTGCGGTAGCAAACATATGTTCTGATTATTCAGAATTAAGCGGAGAACAACGACGACGTATTGAATAAAATATGCGAAACTAATGCCGATTATAAATTTGTTTTCAATTATGTTACAAAGAACAATTGACTTGGTTGGAACAAATTATTTTTATCTATTCTATGCTGCGGGGACTGGCGTCCCCAGGATGACAATGTTAGGTTACCTCAGCTCTAAGTTGGTTCTCGGCGCTTCTATCTTTCGTACCCACTTCACTTTTCTTGTTCGTGCCTTCTTCGGTTGTTTCTTTATCTTTTCTTCCACTTCTTTCTTAACTTAATATTTTTTTGCACAGGGGATCTTGTGTGGAACCCACCTGTGCATAGATTCCACGTTTTCTAAAGTCCGTACGAAACGGTCTCTTCTTTTCGCTCTATTGGGATAATATTCCCTAGAGCTAGGGAGTTTTTAACTAACAAATAATTAAAATAATAGGAACAATTTTTCTCGCTAATTATGTAATTAATTGGTCCCAGCTTGGCTATGATTGTACACAATGCGACTTTGTTATTCGTATTGAATGCATCACTAATTGAGGGTATTTGTACTGAATGCATCGCTAATTGAGGGTATTTGTACTGAATGCATCGCTAATTGAGGATATTTGTACTGAATGCATCACTAATTGAGGGTATTTGTACTGAATGCATCACTAATTGAGGGTATTTATACTGAATGCATCGCTAATTGAGGGTATTTATACTGAATGCATCGCTAATTGAGGGTATTTGTACTTAATGTGTCTCACACTGGGAGTACTTGTACGCATTAAGCCTCAAATTGAAGGATTTACGAAATGTGTCTTTATTGGAGTGCAGCTTCCTCAACTGATGAAGTCCTTGATGACAGGTCTCGCTGCCTTCATTCGACAGGTCTCGTTGACGGAATTTCTGCTTTGTATTGTACGTAGTAGGTACAATTATTTCACCATAATTTCAAGGGGAATGAAATTCTGCCAGAAAAATATTAAAGGGAAGAGAAATTTTACATCTGCAGGCTAGGAAAGTTTCGAGGGAAGCCGGTGAAGGGACTCCAACTGAATGAACGTTTATTTCAGCAAAGTATTGGGAAATAAAATATACTTACGAACGCGGTAGAGATACATAAATGCATTAAGAGGTGCTCATAACAGTCATTGTTGTTGGTCTAATGTACAATATATAATATGTGTTATGTGCAACATTTCTGAAAGCATTTAATATATTAGACCTAAAACACAAGTAAATACGGAGACGCTCGCCGCGCTTGGAATTTAAATGAAGGCAAGCAAGAGTTTAGAAAATTTGAGGAAGACCAACTTTGAATTACGCAGGAAATATTTGTAGCAACATCGTCTGTGTACCAGAGAGCGGCACCTTAATGAAAAATACAAATATTTCTCAAAGGAACGAGATTGGCAGAAAAGTTTCATGCTTTTGTCCTATTTCATGCTTTCTTATTTGCATGTGAATTTTAATGAGAGTTGATGAGCTCCCGCGCTGCTCGGGCAAGCTTCGAGAGAGCCGAGTTTTTTGGACTGAGCGAGTTGGACGTCGACTAATTTCAGCAGAAACTAGCGAGAGTCTTGAACGCATTGGACTTCTATTCGGATTAAAAGTGCGCGCGTTTTGAGCAGAAAGCTCCGGAACTGGGGCCGGCAGAGACGGTGGTGGTCTTGAGGGGCTTGGGTTCCAGGACGCTGTTGACGGGAGACCGCGCGAAATCTGGGAAGGATGCCGAGGATAAAACGAGTCCCGTTTGAATGAGACACACCCCCGTGCAGCAAATGAAATACGGCACGTTTGTCAGGAAGGGTAAAGAATAACCAGGAACCGGAACATCTTTTGTACACTGAGCCCTTCTCGAGGCAGGAAGAGCAAATGATCTCTAGGTTCGCTTACAACAGCCCGGAGAAGCTGGAAAGTTGCGCGCCATCGAAAATTGGGAAAGATGGAGTCTGGAACGCCAGGAAATTGAAACGATATTGGATCCAGAGGGAGTGCCTTGGGTCGGCGGTGCTGAGGGGAGCGGGGGGGAAGGGTTCGTGTGAGACACGGAGTTCGTGTGGGACACCCATGTGTTCTGGATAGGCTTTGCGTCTACCTGACAGTGGTGCGTCCTTGTTGGGATTCGTAATTTCACTATTTAATAATACAGAGTTCGTTGGTCACTTGGCTGGTCCCCCCGACCTCTCATCAGCACCTCATAGGAGAATATCACTTTAATCTTGCGGTAGTTCCGTAGGAAGGAGTCTGGATATCGTATCGTTAATGGATGTAATCTAAAGGAAATCTAAATAGGTTATTGCTAGCATACTGTATGACCGAGTTTCGTTCACATAGTTTATCCGTAAATAGCTGATTTCGAAGGATACGATGGCATGCATTTGTGGTCCATTACAAGCTTCACTGCGAAATTACCGTTCATTTCAAGACGAAAAGTGGCAAGTTCCGTCCTTTGCGTCGGGCTGCGTGGCTACGAGCAGTTGCTCCCATTCAGCAGCTGCGGACAGACCCTCGCTGCCGGACCGCGAGTTTGGTGAACTGTTACGAGGTTGTCGAACTCGTTCACAGAGTGCGAGCTGTCTTGTGCATCCTGCTCGCTCCCAGCTCATGTTGCACTCGCAGCAGTAATGGCACTGTTAGGTGACCATGCGTGTAGATACGTTTTTAGGTCTTCTATCGTTCGTGCCCAATTTGCTTCGTTTCATTTGCATCTTTTATACGTAAATGTTCCCTAGCTTTTTTTCTCTTCATTTATAACTTGTTTCTGTGCGTAGGGGATCCTGTGTGGGAACACACTTTTTACTTAGATGCCATGTTCCTTCTCTTCGCTCTGTTTGGATCCCATTCCATGTGGATGGGAACTTTAAATCAAGTAATAGTGTAATGCAATCTACTCAGGCGTTTTCTCCCCATCGCGGGAGCGATTCATCCCCTCCCAGCTCCAGCTGTGCACTGAGGGCTTGTGTGCATCCGCGTCTTGCGACATGGGGGGCGGCAGCCGCCACACCCGTGTTGGTGTTACGCCGTGTTGGTGTTACGCCGTGTTGGTGTTACGCCGTGTTGGTGTTATGCCGTGTCGGTGTTACGCCGTGTTGGTGTTACGCCGTGTTAGTGTTCACTCACCGTGTTGGTGTTCACTCGCCGTGTTGGTGTTCACTCGCCGTGTTGGTGTTCACTCGCCGTGTTAGTGTTCACTCGCCGTGTTAGTTTATTTCTTGGTGTCATACGTTAGTGCTTGAACTCCTCAATCACGTGCGTTCTCCTCAACAAGGGCGCGTTGCTGCGTTCACTCGTCGTATTCGTGCGTTAATCTGAGCTCGTGACTCTCCCTGCGCTCGTGGCTCTCCCTGCGCTCGTGACTCTCCCTGCGCTCGTGACTCT
>VOMN01097881.1:0-15144 GCA_014899125.1 Orchestia grillus | reverse complement strand
CGGGATCGGGCTGCCGTCGGGAGGACTCAGATGAAGAATTTCTCCTTTTCTCCTCCTAATCTTGAGACTCGGACTGGAGTCGGATGGAACATGCGTGTCCTTGATGATATTCTTCTTCATAAGTTGCGCCCTCACTTTTTCCAACTGAGGATCGCTTGAAAACTTGTCCTGGTTAAGTAGCGTCTGCACATCTGCGCCTTGTACTTGAGTGACCGTCGAACGCTTCGTCTGAAACACGACACAAGTCATATCACTCCCACAGGAAACACCCCAGCAGGAAACCTCCAATGCCCAGTGTTGATATCGTGATATTCAATGTCCAATATCCAATGTTCATGATATCGTGAGCTTAATTAGGCGATGGGAAGGCCACCGCAATTACCTTGCGGTTAACTCCTGATGTGTACAGTAACTACGTTGGTGTGACGTACTTGGGCGTGAAAACTCGGGCTAACCAGTCAGGCATGTTCAAATGTTTAGGTCAATAAATCAGATGCGTTGAAGATGCTCGCTCTACATTCGTAAATTTAATAGCCAAACGCGCCATGAATAGACTATAATCATGCTTGATGCATTTGAGTTCTTAAATAGTACTCAAATTTTATGGTTTATGTATTTGTCAAATTTAGCGCCATTAATCTTGATCCTCCTAAAGCATCACTTACGGGAAATGCTAATTCATTAAATAGAGATTGAAATTTGTAAATATTGCACATTAAAACTCGAGTTTTCTTTTTATATTGAGCTAATATGGTAGTTAAATTAAGAATGCATATTCAAGAATCCTTTACATTTTAGTAAAAAGCTGAATACACATATAGCATACTTTCATATAATAGATGAGTAGAGCTTACCTTCAGTGCACATTCGTAATTGTGCATAGAAGCTGACTGAATGATTGACTTCATCTAATGAATAACTGCTGGTAAATCATCAAATTAAGATACATGAAGGTATTGAGAAAGTACGTAGTCTACGTAAATGAAAACTACTCAAGAAATAAGTTTGACAACGATGTTTCCCTTCGATTATAACAAAGTTACTCGAAGGGGAAACTACTTTTTTCTCGGGGTGTTTCATAATACAGGAACATTGAACAACTTCTCTGAGCAGATAGTGAAACTAAGAAATCTTTTTTTGCCCAGCAAGTATAACAACCTTTAAGTCAGTAGAACTGTTCTCAAATTTTATTTCATTTTATTTTCTTGTTCAGTCTCTGTAATCCAGTATACATAAATAAATGTTTAAACCTAAACATTCATCTTATCTTCGAATTTCTACTTATTTCGATTCCCAAAAACAGCATCACATTTCCGGAGGTAACAACTTTAAAACAATCCCGAGAAATCGACTCTGAGGAAAGATCTGTTACTAGCAGTTGTGTGAGGAACATGTTGGGCTGTAAGTACCCTACCCTGGTGAGGGGTAGCTGGGCCAGCCGGCCTTCGCTGAACGCAGACTCGAGCCAAGTGGTGAGCAGGAAGCACAGCAGGAACACGGCGAGGGCTGTGAGACGTCTGCTGTTCAGGGGGTCCATCTCCACCACAACGTTCTTCTGTCAATGACGACGAATGAACTTTCTTTTTAGCACGCATTTCGACAGGCATTGCAGTTTTGTGGGAATTTCAATCCCGTTCGGGCTCGAATTTTAATTTACCTAATCAGGATGAAAATGACAATTCTCATACGTTCTAAATTTTTCAATGACTGGGGAAGAATTCACTGATACTACAAGATGCTTGGTGAATTTGACCGTCGCTAAGGGTGACTATGTTTTTCACTGTGTTGCTTTATTAGCTTAGCACTGGATAACAATAAAGTGTTGGATGCTATTTGGGTTGCTCTATAATTCCTAGTTGACACGAATATCAAGATGCTCGCTTCCAATGAACTTACCAAATTTAACTAAATTTCACAAGCCGACGTATTAAAATAAGTAAAAAGTTGATGAATTGCATACTAAGTTACAGTCTCAACTGTAGGTTGACAACAAGTTGAAGTATTTTTAAAATAAATAAATTCCGGACCCTGTTTTCATTCCTCTTTTAAAGCCTTTTGCAGTATTCCGTAAAAATTTTAAACACGTGGATGAACGAACGAAATATGTTAAGTAGTATAACAACTTTACGTTTGGGTTCTTTAAGAGCCATAAAGTAGAACAATTTTACATAAAAAGTAGTCATAAGCTTATTACCCTAAATTAAACTCAAACTAATCAATTAACTAAAGTATTCCAATAGCTATGTGAACTGAGCACCAGAAATCTTGAACATTACTACTCGGTATGTTCACAATGAATACTAAATTCGATACCACTTAGGTCAGGATGGAAAGCCATGGTTACAACTCAATATTTGTACACAATAATAACATAGTTGACGGCTGCGATGCGATTGTGTCTAACTCAAGCACAGTGCCTTTATCCTTCGAGATTTAAACCCTAGAACACGAAATTTCTCAATAAAAGTTCATGTGGGTATTAACCTTGAGAGTTTATAGCTCGTGGTGCACAGAACAAGTCTATACATCCTGTCTCTGTTCTGGTGAAGGAAATCCAAGCTTCGTGGAGGGCCATAAATTTCTGTACGTGAAAATACGTACAGCGTACATTTTTTATAATTCAGATACCCTGGCAGATGCGTTTAACGAAAAAGAAACAAATTACGTATTGATATGAGTCACAAATTTACATAAAGATGAAAAAGGTAAAGAAATATATGAGTCTAATTTCCTCTAAGAACGTTAACCGCAATTACAAGCATAACTATAACTGCGTTAATGCATAATCATAAATTCTGGGAAATATATTAATATTTGTTTTCGAAACAATGGTAACCCTATGGGGCACATTATGATAGGAAAACAGCTACCAAAAGTAAAATATATATTTTTCCTCTGTATGAAAACTTATACATGCAAACTTGATGCATTCTGATGATATTTTTAATATTTAACTGTCTTCTCAGTTGTTAGCCCTTGAAAATTTATGAAGGGAATTGGTTCAGCCTGAGCTTAATAACTTTTACTACACACGCCCAATGGTATCGTGTACTAACTCAATACTTAACGGTATAACGCCAAATACTCCATGAAAATAGTAGCTGCCTGAAATAATGAAATACACATTCCCTTTATTGTTTACAATTCATAGCGTGGAGAAAAAGATAAAGCCCCGCATATCTCACTGTGCTGTCAGTAATTATGAGGCATTTACCAACCAATTCATTGTATTGTACGTCTACTCTACTGGAATAAATTTTCTGTTGTTTGGCGAGCCCTCGTACCTGCTGTGGGGCGAGCAAGAGGCGTCCAGCCGGGGGGGCAGGTCTCACGCGTGTGCTCGTCAGTGCTGCTCTCCAGCGTCACCTACGTCGGGAACACGGTGGCAATGACGGATTATTCTTACAAGGATAACATCTCAGTTAAACTTTTCAGCCGGGGTATCTTTAATTTTGGCCGCCCACGCGATTTCTGCGCTTGTGAAACCCATAATTATAGATACTTTGGCGATAAAGTTAGACTGAGTGGTATAGTGGAAATAAGTGCTAGACATTTGTGTCACCTCACATGTGTGATGCAAGCATGGGGTGTTACATGTTGCAGTCATTGTTCTAGATTTCTGTCTGCTTTGGAAGTTCAAATGTGAAAATTAGGCCTTGGTAAAAGACGAAAGTTTCATTGTTCCATTGAAGAAACAGTCCAGTTGTACACCGAGTCTAGTCATTATATTAATTAATACTTAATCAACTAATTTCTTCATTTTTGTTCCTCATAATTTCACAGAAACATGATCACTCGGAAGTCAATTAAGTCTCATTATGAAACAAAGCCTTTAACAAAGACAACTACCCCCATTGCTCGTCCTAACAAGTCTTAAATCGCAATTTAAGGAAAGTCCCACTAGCTGTCATTAGATATCGAACAAATGATACGGATTCAGCATTTTTCAGTAAAACTTGTCCATGCTGCCTTAACTCAAGTTTCACTGGAGGCGGTCGGTGGTGCGGCAGCTCTCAGTGAGCGTCTCTCAGTGAGTCAGCGAGCTGGCCACGTCAGTCAGTCGTCATGCATGGTGTTGCTCAACTGAACGACATCGTCCCCTGCAAAACACACCAACACCGTCAGTCGTTCTTCGTCACTACGATAAAATGAAGTCAACTTGCCGACTTAAGTTCTTCATCGATGTTTTAGTTCTGTGGATTTACGACATCGAATAATCCCCTGGAACGAAATCAATGGGATTGGTTAATCGTTGCTATATGAAGAGCTTTACGTGATCATTAACTTAAATGAAATTGTAAGAATGGGGCGATGAAATGCTATTAGACATCAGCGGATTCGTGGATAAATTTATTGAATATTGTACATATATTTGTGTATATTCTTGGTTTAATGATATCAGAAAATAGGATTATTGCGAAAAATTCAGCAGAAACTTATGAGTTCAAAGTATGACAGGATTTTTGCAGCGTCGCTAACTATTTACATCATAATATAACTCAAATTTTCGGAACCATTTCTGGCAGGATGAGGTATCGCTTTGACATCCGCTGCGACACGCTTGAGGCTTTAAGGCCAGGCCTTCCCTGCTTAGTAAATGTATTTTCTTTCTGAAGTCGGCAACAGTCTCGGTAGCAATTTTGAAAATTTTGCCTCCTTGTCCATACTCGTCAGCTACAACTAGGCTTCTTAGATCGGGTCTCTGAGATTTTTTATTAAAATTGGTTTGTGATACGTTACTCGGTTAATTTCCATGAACCGCAACTAACTACAATAAAATTGCGACTTGCTGTGCTTCGTTGGATGTTGATCAAATTCTCAAAGCAAATATATCGTCATCATTCGCACTGAGGGTTGCGGTAAATAAATTGTGCACATGAACAACGCAAAACATTTGCGGCGTTCTGAAGGCATTCACTAATTCCAACGACTGGTGGGTGCACACCTGTTTTGTGAAGGAACTGCCTGCCTGTAGCCTCATAGCCTTGAGACCGCATAGCGGCCAACTCTCAATTGTACTTGTACGACGTTTCTAGGAAACCCTCATCTTTAAAATAAAAAGAAGAACCTGGGGAAAATATTTAATAAAAGTTGCATAAGTTTCGAAATACAAACCTTCCATCATTAGTGCTGGAAAAAGTACTAGAAAATTTTTATTTTGTTCTCCGCTCTTTTTCCAGCACTGATAGTGGAAGCTTTGTATTCCGAAATGCATGCAAGTATTATTAAAGCTGTCCGCTATTGCGTTGGCTCTAACCATCTTGAACTCTCACTTAGGGAATAAAATAAAGCGCAAACTCCCTTCACAAGATGTTACAAAGATGGAAATCAATCTGCTAAATTTCGCAAAAGCTGTTCGCACAGCTGTCCATTAAGTCCGTAGAACATTTTTTGCTGCTGCGCTTTGAGTGTTCTTGAAGCTCGACAGGAATTGAGCTCTATCATATCATTTCTCCTCGATGAGATTATTCTACACAAGCAGTTGCAGCAATCGCCCCCATAACGTTTGCAACGCAAATACAAATTCGTGTTTGTCCTCAATCTCTCGCACTTCATGAAGCTGAAGGACATGTCCAAATATGTCGAGAATACAGTCCATATCTTCGGCCTGAAAAAAATATGGCGATAGAATTTGAGCCGCGTATCTTCATAGAAATCATACCTAGGACTTTTTCACAGAAAATTCATTTTCCTGCGCGATGATCGTGACTCGCAGGGAGTGCAATTCACGTCAGGGAAAGCGATTGCATCAGGCATTAATTGACAGCGCTTTCTACCCGATCGTACAGAAAAATCCAAACCTTTGTTTCTTTTTGGTGGTCTCGACATGCTAAATCTAGTACTCGTTGCTATTTCATTTAACTCGATATTCCTGAATGATATTCAACCCACATGAATATTCTAGCCCTCTTCCCCATTGATCTTGCTATGAATTTATTTTTACTCTCAGCTTAACGACCCTTAATGGCTTCTGAGCTTGCAACAACACTCCACAGTTCTTACAGAAGTAAGAACTGTTTCCTGTGGAGCCAAGCTCCTTAAATGTTTTTAAAATATTTAAAATTCTGTATTGGAAACCTTTTCAAGGTCATAATTTCTGAAAACTAATCTTACTATCTTGAACAACTCAATAAGTTTGACGGCGAAACACTTCATCGACAAACCGACTTGGTTTAAGTGTCCAAAGACACTTTAGGCATCACGTTGTAGGCTGATAAATTGAATTGACTTTTTTCCGCCTCCACACCAATTTGATAGATGATCACACCCTCAAGCACCAAATTCGACCCAAGAGTGCCCGTACCTGCACACGCTAAGGCATTAGAAACTTCCTCTGCCCGTCAGCAACATCTGGTGGTCCGTCGAGTTTTTGATGACAAAGCAACGCCTCACTTGCGTCTCGGCAACGCGACGTTTCTCCACACGCCAGTGAAAGTGAGCGCCGTTCATTTCCTTCGCGACCTACTTACGTCTCGCCGTTTGTTGGGAAATGCTCACTTGAGTGTTGCTCTAATTCGAACCTATCTTATCCTTCTCGTGACTCTGGCACATGACTTCAGTGCAAAAACGTTGCCTGTATCACACGGAGTACAAAAACTGTAACAGTTCAAGAACCTCGACATTAAAAAGACAATGCGATGTACACCATCAACACAACGATGCTTATGAAAGACTGCGCTCGTGAAAATGACTTTTCCTCTTATTGCAAAGGGATTTGAAGAGTGACCTCCCAGACCGTAGAACGTACCGGATGCTTGAGAACACTGGCTGTGTAGGCGTACTCATACATCAACTTCTCCTGCCTAAATTCTGTGCTGCAAGCATTGATTTTATACCAAAGTCTCCGTCTTCAAAACCATGTAGGGTTCTAATTTTGATGAAACCCAACCATTTAGAGCAGATAAAGTTTTCAGATTTCACGAAAAAACATACGTACATTCCACGATAGTTACAAAATAGGCAGCTTAATTAACCCATGATTAGCAAATGCATAATCGTAAATTCAGCTCATTACTTCCGATGTTGTCCCAAATTTTGTGGTAGCTAACATCCCTTAAGATTCATTCTCGACAAGCGACGTCTGAGAGCTCGCACGACCCAGTCTCGGCAGGAAGCTTCGAACTCGACGCTAAGGAGTCCAGTGACTTTCATTTATTGCCTGCTGCTGCAGATGCGCCTTCGATGTGAGCGAAAGGAGTAGAGAGATTTCGTTGGAAATTTTCACATCTAACTTCCGATCTGATTTTCCAAATAATGAGCAAAGTTAGCATTCGATGCCTTTCTTAGGGTGTCTACCGACGCTGGCTTCAGACATTGATTGATCGTGTGAAGGGCTCTGGAGAAGATTTGGCTGAAACATTAATGATTACTGCAATGATGTTCAAGCAAGCAAAAGATAAAGGTACATATCCGGCTCTTCACAACACTTCAAGCTTTTGCACCTCGGTGTGACTCTTAAATCACACGAGAATTCAACGTTCGCGCTACTCTGGCATTACGTTAACGAACTGGAAGTCTCATTTTAACATTCGCAGTTGAAGACACCTTCTACATTTAACCCATTTACGGTTTTTAGACGCTCTAACATTTACTCAAACACGCAAACACCAAAAAAGGTTATTTTTTTGCTTGAAAGTCCAATAACTGAGGGCAAAAAGAGTTACGTCACACTTTCAGAGATTAGATTTCATCCTTGACTTTTAGTTCACTGAACTGGTGTATTGAAGAAGAATGAACACTTCAATTTGTTCTCAATCAAATAAACCGATACGTTTCAATAACCAGTTGAACCATGGGGTCCCGTTTTCTGAACACTTGATGGCAATAGTTCTTAACTAGAACGATGGTAACAGAAGGTAATAATTACGAGCAAAGACGATGGCAACAGAAGGTTTTGATTCCAAAAAAAGACGATGGCAACAGAAGGTTTTGATTTTGAACAAAGACGATGGCAACAGAAGTATATAGCAATAAACGATTTACTAACAATACGGTTTTATATTTTTATACTGACATATCTTATGTCTGAAATGTAGAAAAACGACATTAAACTAATCTATTTTTTAATTCGAGTTTTTAAATAAAATATGACTTCTTGCTGGATCGTTTCCCGAATGGCTTGAATTCTTGAATTCAGTAACTGGACAATAACTTCCGAAGAATATACTTTACGCTTGTTTGAGATATTGTCAAAGTGCTGATAAACTCTTGAAACACACTTTACTTAAAGTTTCACATTTTCATCAAAATAATAATAAAAATAAACTCTAAGAACATACTTCGCTCCAGTTTATGCTCTTATCAAAGTGCTAAGAAAGCCCAAGAGCACAGCGTGCTTAGAGTTAGCACCGCAAATCCAAAACGCTCCAAGTTTCCCGTCGCAGTTGGCTGTGATCAGACCCCTGGGTTGCAGCTGTGATCAGACCCCTGGGTTGCAGCTGTGACCAGACCCCTGGGTTGCAGCTGTGACCAGACCCCTGGGTTGCAGCTGTGACCAGACCCCTGGGTTGCCTGCCTCACGCCCTTGACCAAGACTAAGAGCCCAGGAGTCGCTGCTCGCCGAGAGGGAGCGTTGGCCCCACCAGCGGGCGGGTGAAGGCCATGCAAAGTTGACTGTGACTTAGTTTTTGTTCATGCAGCAAGTCTTTCTGGCCACCGCGCTTCTAAAATTCAGGAAATTAGGTCAAGCGATATACCTGGTATTGATGGCAAAGGGTATGCACCGCACAGAGTCTCCAACGTGACCAAAGTCGTATCAGTTAATTTGCTTCTATTGATAATTAGTCGCTTCAAATTTTATATCGTATAACCTATGAGGAAATGATGCTTGTGAGACGCATTCAAAATCACTCAACATTTAAAACTAACGCTGCCTTAGAAGAAAATATTAACATAAAAATGAGAAATTGCATCAACGCACACCTAAATAGATTTTTCCTGTCACGGCAAACCTCATCCCTCTGAGTTGGACCACTCGAGGTGACCGCAACGAAGCGTAGCGGCAACTCGATTGCACCAGCCACAGCTCGAGGACAACACGCGTTCGATGTGTGCGGCTGGTTTACACTTTGCCTCCGGAGTGGGTCATATATGGTACACGCGATCATCTAACCTAACCTAATGAAACCAAAGCACTATCATGTATAAATACAAATTTTCAAGTTTTCGTCAAATTTGTGTGCATCAATCGAATAAACTAGTTCAGATTAGAAAGAAAATTAATAGGATAACCAAATTTGTGAAACCAAAATCCTTCATTTTTAAATTCACAGCAGAGATATTTGTCGGCATGTAATTTTACCTGCACGGAGAATTGTAGTCAAAGGGTTAAACAAGCCTCGGGAAGAGGATTACGTCCTTTTGATTCCTAAAGCTCATTTAAAGATGCGCTGAGCGAAAAAAAATGTGCTCAAAATAATAGAATTTTTATTATCAGGAGGGTGACCAAAGCTAGCCAATATTTTTAATTGGAACAGAACTTTTCATTTTGTCATGGCTGCCTTGCTCCGGGAATAATAGAAAACACTTGTAACAACTGTAGACGTGACGTGTCAAATGAATGAATGTTCTAAACGCTCCAATTCATTGATAACTGAAGTAAACTCGAGTTCATCTTCAACCGAGTTGATTATGATAGGAAAAAACTCATAGAGTTATACTTACATTCTACAAAACTCAACTTTACGTCAAAATAACTAATATTATTTATTCATTTCATAACTGAAATGTATTTCGGTTATAAAAATCTAAGCCGCACGCAGGATATGGAGGTTAAGGATTATCGCAAGTGAATTATTTAGTTACATATCAAGATCTTGTGCGTGATTAATGAGTTTGTCGACCGGCCACATTCTCCAGCACCACACTCTGCTCGCCACTACACTCTGCTCTTCACCACACTCTGCTGCTCCCCACCACACTCTGTTCCCCCAGCATTCCACAACCCGCCGTCCCCTCACGCACTAAGCATGCGTCCGATCACGTAAACTCTCGCTGGCTTTCCCGCCAGTAATGAACTCATAACACGGTAACACACCGACACGAAACAGTCATGTTCACTGTCACTCGCCAGGAACTTCCGTGCACCGCGCCGGCGTCTGCTCGCGTGACCACTGTCACTCACGCTGCCCTTGTTACTTTCGTGTTCATCCAGGCTGGCGCGACGGGGCTCAGAGCTACGACGTCAAGCGACACGACCGCAAGGTCTGCCCTCTGTGTCCGAGACCTCGCGAAGATTACAGCAAATCAACGACTGAACAGATACGTCAATTTTACTGATGGAAAACGGCCAAGGTTTAACGTCTCATTTCAAAATTGCAAATCACTCTAACCAAGTTCAATAACGTTCATTGTAAATGGTTTAGAATACTTCATTTTCATCCCGATTCATTTATTAACCTAGAAAACTTTAGTCATTTGACGATGGGATAATTTTTGAGCTTCATTTGGACCTTCGTCTAGTTTTAACCCATAACGCATGCCGTCCAATTTGCTAAGCACGTAGAAGGAATAATTCCAAATAGGGACGATGAGTTAGTGACAATGAACGTTTCATCGATTATACGGTGCCTCTACTATTTTTTGTACTTACTGGAATAACCCATCAAAGAAACGTAGGAACGGCATAGAGCTCATTCATTTTCTAATTAACGTATTTAGTATTCCATACCTGACTGCCGTCCCGCTTATGAAACCGCGTTCATTTGAGTAATTTAAACAATATATGTCCTTCAAAATTTATTTGTAGTCAGAGTAACCAATATCAATATACTAAGAACTAGTCTATAAAAATGAACAAAATTAATCGAGAAATAATTTTCATGCTTTGATGGGAACAGAAAATGGCATGTTCTTGAGATATCTTCACTGAACATACGACTTCTATCAAAGTTTAGATCTAGGGAACTTGATAATAGACATTTAAAATTTGAAGAGCAATTGATGGCAATCGAGTGTGGAAATGGCGTCACTTGCCTCATTAATGGTGTTACATCGCAAGTAGAATATCCTTATTATCATCTTTTTTTAGAAACAAGCTTGGCAGAGGTGCCTTAGAATCACATGCTAAGTGTAGGTTATTCAACACGTTCACTTACAAATGATGCACACGCATGTGTCGGATGGTATATGACGACATTCAGCTTAACTGCTATTTAGTTATGTTTAATTACTATCATTATCTTCTGCTTCTAACGCACATGTGTGTCTTCCTAGATCATGTATGGGCAACAAGTGCTTCCACTATGTCAAACTATTACGATAAGAAAAATTGTAATTTACTGGGTAAAGAAGCGAGGTGTAGAGCTCTTTGTAATATTATTAAACCACATATTAAATAGAATTTTTTTGAAAAAAAAATTGTAAATATTAATCTTAACATTACGCATAATGAATATATGCTTTCTTCAGAAGCCTATTTTCTATATTAGTAGTTATAAGCCAAATTAGAGAAGTTATTAGAAACTCCATGAGACTGAAAGGAAACCAGGGGAAATTTCAGACTTCTCAAGCGTCGCGTGAGCAGGCCAGGCGTTTATGAGGCCTTGAAATGCCTTAACGAGACAGGATCGCACCTGCCAAAAACAAGAAACACTCCAAATCGGTCAGTTAAAACACCACAACTCATTGAAAAGACAAGAGGAAAAGTTCGGAGAGACCCAAGGAGAAACATTAAAAAACTCGCTAAGTTAATGAATGATAAGTTATCATTAACTTTGCTGTACTAACGAGTTCTTTAAATAAATTTTTGCCTCCACTTCATCCTTATCGGTGTAAATGCTTATTAATAAAAATCGAACATGTTGCATCGAACAATGAAACCAACTTTTATGGCGGTAGCGAAAGCGTTAATAGAAAGCAGCCCGCTGAACAATAAGGAAAAGCACCTAATTAAGCGATTACAACTAAGAACTCATTATCTCTCTTTCATTCTATATTTCTTCACTTATTGAGACTTTCGTACGGTGCATGAGAGTAGAGGAGACAATACCCCGCCGTCATGCTAAGTCGCCCTGTTCGCTAACCCCGGTACCCACTCGCCGCTGCGGAGTGTGCCGCTGTTGGCACAATCCGCCGTCAGGGAAAGTGTACTGACGCTCGATTCAGATTTTCCCTGCTCTGCCGGTCTCGCTCACGCACGCTGCCAGACCTGGAGCCGCTCGTGCGCTTTCACTGGTTTTTCTTCCTAGCTTGCGCTCTCATACTCGGTATGACAACAGGTATGAAACGATCGACACACACGCTCCGTCAGACCGTCCTTGCAGGCATGAACAATCAAAGCAAGGAGCTCGAAGTCTTGGCTGTAGGATGTGTTTCTAATTTTCAACATTTCTAGAGAATTTATCAACACGAGAGTTGCGTAAGATAAAATAACGGACACAAATTTATTAAGAAGACTATTCCAAAGGACAGTTTTAATCATAGCTACTTGTGGGCCCCAACGCGCTGAAATGCGACAGGTGCTGCAAGCGCATACCTGACAGGCGAATGTGCGTCAGGGCGAAGAGTGACAGGCATCCAGGTTTCTTCACAACCCGAACTGCTCGAACTATTTTCATCACGGTGCGTTTGGCCAATTCTTTTAGGCTTTGTGTTGCACGGTGAATGGCTTTAAGGAATCGCTCTTGATCTTCATCATTAGTGTCTCGGGATTTTTATCCAGTTTGAATTATCGTCAACATCAAATGTACATGTTCAGAATTCAAGTTTTATATCCTATCTAAACTGTAAAAGTAAACTGTAACAGACCGTTACGATACCTTACTAGAGTTGCAAGTTTTACTCGGGTTCTGTTAGTGATTTTTCAGTCGGAAATGCCAAGAACGAATTAAGTTTTCCGAAAATTAGACATGCAAAGTATACAATGCCTCACTCAATTATTCACAATTTTAAAAAAGCAGCAACTTCTTATCGCAAGAAATCATTTATGGGCTCTAAAGCAATCGATACGGTTGTTATTTTTCTTTCTTTCAAACTCTTCCACCTGAGTTTTTTGTTTCTGGTTGGTATGTACCAATTCGCTTAGTGTAAAAAACGTTATAGAAAACGGATATTATACGACCATCCTTAAGATTTCTGCAACGTTCAATGAAAAATCTTTTTTTTCCCACACACTCAATAAATGACCTCATGACTGTATTATGTCACTTCATTCGTCCAGTGAAAATCAAAGTCCTAATTATAAAATCGGGATAGGAAATTTTTTAATCAGAGGCTGTACGGACTTTACACTGAAAAACGACAGTCTTATTTTGTCGCTTGGGCATCTGTGATTCTCTACAATTATGCATAATTTTGGCTGCCCAAGTGCACATACATCGCCACCGGAACAGTGGTTATCGACGTGGAGGCAAGAATTTGACTTTGCCTCTACAGTCGAAACGATATTCACAATAGTTGTACGGCTGCTCCAAACCCTGTACAATGTACATATTCGTATTTTTCCATATTGAGTTACTCTATGTACCTTTTTGTATCTTTAAGAAATTTTAAGGATCTGATTGAGTAACTTTTTTAATGCAAAGTGCTTTGCTTCTATGGTTTCTGGTTTACACTGTACGCAAAAATGGCTGCTCAAAGGGCGTATCAAAGTGATAAAACGCTTTATGTTCTTTCTATCAGATGGTAAGTGTACATATTTGTCGTAATGTAAAATGTGTCCTCATAAACCTCACATAACAAACCATTTTGAAGAATGACGTAGAGTCGTAGACTATATATTTCACTTCCTGTATTCACCGGTTTTATCGATACGTCTGTCTTGAAAAGCAAGCAGTTCGAGAGCCACAATGTAAATTCATTGCTATAGTGAACTTTACGCAAAAATTTGCGAGCATTTCTTTGAGTTTCATCAGTTCTCCAAGGAATATTGATTTGAAATGAAGTAAAGTATAGGAGCGACGCAGAGGTAAACGAACTTGAATCCAAATTTGTGGGACTTTCTAAAAGTAACTAATTTGTGACACTCATCTCTATGAACGTTATCGAAAAAAAATTCCACTTGCAAAACTCGAACGTGCGTGGCACATGAAACTATTTTTGCTGGCATCAATGAGAGCACTAGTCCAATAACTGCATGAAATGCATACAAAGCAGATTTGTACAAAATTTGCTACCATGCCATCAGTTCTCCTTGACGCTCGAGATGGATGTTCGTTTATTGAGTTCACCGGTGTCTTCATTCGAAGGAGACTTAGCGTCCAAATGTGAGCGATCTGTGCTTCTACAACAGAATGCTGCGAAATCTTCCTTCGAACACGAGCTAAAAGAATGATAAACGTACGCGAGTTCAGTCAGAGGAAGCCTTATATTGAATCAAGAAACGTACGACTAACACGCATCTGCTACTTTCAAACACTGCTCGGCAGGCCTTCCTGTTTAGCTGAAAAGAGGTCACACGCGACAGGCATAAGTATCTGTTTGCTGGACATAAACATCACTTCTCTCCAGGGAGTTCCTCTGCATGGGTTTCATCAACGTCAAGACGCTCTATGTCCATTTACGGACATGTTAGAGCCAAGTTTCACTTCCATGTTTGCAAAACATCACAACACCACGCGTATGAATCCTGTATAACTGTAGGTGTATCTCCCTTGGCGTAAAGGAAGTGATAAGATAGGCACGTCGGCGTATCACGCTCAGCTGGTGTCCGTGGGAGTAAACTTGAAACATTTCCCTCGACAGCCGCACAAGGTTCTCACTCTAGAAACTCGCAGATGGGAAAATGTGAGGAGCCTCGAGCAGGAACTGAGTCAGTAGGTGAGGCTGGAGGGACGAGTAGCACTTTCCCAGGCGAAAACAAAAAAGCGAGGTGAAAGTTTGCCGCCAGTTTTGCGGTCATCTGCGAACCCTCGCTTTTGAAGCTGAGGTGCGCGGCCTGTCTCTCTTCACCTCTGTCTCCCTACCTCAGCGGGAAGAAAGTGTGTCCGGTGCAAGAATGCCCTCAATAATAGAGACCCCACTCTGCTCGTGCCGTAAAGTTTCTCGAGTTATTTTCAAACGTGTAGGCATTTCCCACCACATTGCAGTAGAAGTCATAAAAACGTAATGGGTTTCTTCTAATACACTAAATCAAGCGTTCAATTTGTCACTCTAATTTTTTTTTTTTTAGGTTATTATAAAACATAGGGGTATATCATACGGCTT
>VOMN01097877.1:0-35201 GCA_014899125.1 Orchestia grillus | reverse complement strand
TCCAGCTTCACGATGTTTTCTCTGGTGCCTGGATTCCATTATTGAAAACAGTACATGTCCAGGAGTACATGTCAGCGCCCTGTGATAGTTCTTTTTCTCATTACTGTGAGTGTGGCTAATATTCTGTAGGAACTCTTGACCGAAGCTAAGATCCCTGCGCCTTTAATAGTAATGCATATGCAATATTACATCTCAACCCCTACTTCAGTTTTATGAGCTCCTACCTTCACACACATCAGCAAACTCCAAGCATTCTCATTTATTGAACCTCGATGTACTCATGCCATTCGCCTTTTTTGAGTGGACGGGATGTTACAGTGGCCTCTCAAAACTAACCCTGAGCTGAACCCCTTGTAATGTTGAAGTGTCGCGGGCAGGTGACCGGCGTGACGGACTGTCTGTCATCCCCTGAAGCGTCAGGGCTGCTCAGCCGCCACCACCCCCTCGGCTACGACCGACATGGCCGCAAGTATTGGTTTCTTGCCCGACGTCTCATTGTGTGAGTCCTGGGGAGGAGTTGGGTGTAACTGGTGGGGGGAAGACTGGGCGGGCTGTCGGAGGGGCTCGTGCGGGGAAGGGGGTGGGGCACCACTTATTCGTGAAATTAATGCTCACTATTGAGCATGCTGGTGCTGTGGGATGCGGGAGGCCTTAGTTACCAGCTTTTATCCCTTTGGTTAGAAAATTTAATGTTGGTTAGAAAACCAAGTGTCCCATCTTAGGGACACTTGGTGACTCGTGTTGTGGACTGTGGCCGTGTAACACACGACCGTCTTAAGGTGATGGGGAGCTCTGCACCACCACTAGGACCAAATGCTGCAAAACTATCGTAGCACAACGGCTAGACCTCACACCATTTTACGTCAATCTTTAACCCTTTACTGTAACCTTGTTTTCGAATGTTGAACATAAATTTTTGTAGAAAGTTCAGGCTGAACTGCATTATTTTAAGAAACTTCTCTAGATATGACGCAAAAAACAGTGAGGGGTTTATATTCTTACCGTGACCTCTCGACTAAATCGGCACAAGGAAGCACTCAAGTTTTCTCGACTGTGACAGGGAGAGCAGCGAGGGCAGCGTGTGGTACTACAGCACAGTGCGTCAGGTGCAGGCCGTGCTCTCGATGCTGGACGCGTCTGAGTACGAGGCCGAGCTCGTCCTCAATATCGAGGACCAGCGCCACGAGATGGAGCGCCAGCTGGCCGTCACGGAGAAGCTCACGCGCTCCTCTGCAGGAGGTCGCAGCACAGCCTTGGTGCATGATGACGGTCAGTGTGCGTGATGACGGTCAGTGTGCAGGATGGTGGTCAGTGTGCATGATGGTGGTCAGTGTGCGTGATGAGGGTCAGTGTGCGTGATGGTGGTCAGTGTGCATGATGGTGGTCAGTGTGCATGATGGTGGTCAGTGTGCATGATGGTGGTCAGTGTGCATGATGGTGGTCGGTGTGCATGATGGTGGTCGGTGTGCGTGATGGTGGTCAGTGTGCGTGATGGTGGTCAGTGTGCAGGATGATGGCCAGAGTGGGTGTGTGTGGTGGGGATGGTAGTCAATGTGTGTGGAGGTGGTCTGGGATATGTGGCTAATGGTCTGGCCAATGGCCAGGCTGATGGCTAACGGTGGCGTGGGGCGTGCCTGAGCCCGATGAGTGGCACTGTCAAGAATAATGAACGTTAAAAACAATCCAGGTTTGTCTTGAATTCGTATTATGTCATTCTAAACCGGTACATATGCAGAAAAGTTGATGAAATGTCAACTACTGTTTTTGAAACATTCCGTCCGTTTCAAAAATTCGATTGGTCCTTGTAGATTTGATGATATTTATTATACTTTTTAGCAGGTATTCAGCATTTTATCTTCCTATCAAGTGTGATGGTTTGCAACAGCATCATCGATAAATCGATAGCTAACTCTGTTACCGTTTCAATGTACACTAACCGGTCAAAAAGTTTCTCGCACCCAGGTAAAATGAAGATATAATTCAAACAATTTTTACAGGTTTCCTTTCAAAAAATTTGATGAGAAAGAACATGGTAACAACAGTTGCGATCAGTGTCACTGGTAGTCAGTGCTGTACCTGTTCTCTCCATGACAGCAAACATGAATAATCGCCCTGGAAAATCTACCCAATAAGTCTTAGCAAAAGATGGTTTTAGGTTTGCACTGGGCCGTGAAATCCGCCAGAGAAGCGTCTCAAATGATGGCCATAGGACTTGAAACTGCGCCCAGAATAGTTGTTCCGTGGAAAAAAGAGGGCGAAGATCAGGGTTTCAGTAGTAATAATGGCCGAGCTAAAATTCTGAATACTCTCCTTAGGCGTTTTGTGAAGCGATTGGTGAAGGAGGCAAATAAGCGGATAATTATGTAGCAGTTGACTAACATGTTCAACAAAGGTTCCACGGAAATTTTTGCTTGCACCATGAGCCGAGAGCTGAAGAGAACGGCTTTGAGGAGTTGTGCCGCCTCGAGAAAATCATTGGTCAACAATGGTAATCGAATGAAACGGCTCCAGTTTGTAAAAGACCACAGAGACTGAACTGTAGAGCAATGGAAACACGTTCTATGGTCAGATGAGTAGAAGTTCACCCTGTTCCAGAAAAATGGTCGAGTTAAATGAGATGAGAAGGTCATGAAGCTTTGAAGCCTTCAGGCGTCGCTCCGACAGCACAGGCTGGCGAGGGTAGTGCAATGATTTTGGGGTGCTTCACATGGTCGAGATTAGGCTCGACAACGTTGTGCAGCATCAAAATTAAATTTCAGTATTATTTGAACTTCCTATTTAAAATTTTTTTTCCCTCATTGTTCCGGTATTTTTCAAGACGACAGCGCTCGCATCCAAAATTGGTTCAGGGATCACGAGGGATCATTTTCTCATATGGAATGTCATCCATAGTCTCAAAATTCAAACCGAATCAAAAATTTGTTGGAAAAACAAGAGAGAGCCACGAGCATCAACGCTTCTACCTTCTTTGTTGGAAGATCTTTCTCAACGTTTTTTCGCACTTTAGACAAATGTTCGTTTAGATTGCTTGCGAAATCTTGTAGGATCTATGCCTAATAGAATGGCAGCTGTAATCAATGCAAAAGGTGGTCCACTAAACTATTGAGCTTGACTGCTTTTGTTACATCCACATTTCTTCAGAGGGCGACACACTTTTTGGCCGAGGAGTGTACATTAAACAATGTTTTCTTTCAAAACTAACTCCAATTATAAACGTACAAAACTCAAAAGATATTTACCTTCTATGTAGTACACACGAATTGAGAAGTTATTAAATTTGATGGGTAACCCTAATGATTAAATGCTACCTCATCCTTATCTTTTTTCTTTATGCTCTACCAGCCAGTAAGTTGTCCTTTGAAAAGGTATTACTCTATTTTTTCTTTCATTGTGTTGCATGTTTTCATCTCATTATACCGTGCTCCCATTTGTTTTCAATTTATGCCTTTTTTATTTTTAACGCAGTATTTTATTCTTATTTGAGTGCCAAGAGCAGTGCAGATCGAAAGTTTCTTGTCGACACCAGGCACCCTATGCACGAGACCAAGTTCTCACGTTAGAACAAAACACTGCATTAAAAGAGCAAATATACAGTGCAAATTAGGAAGAAGATAAATTTCCTGTGCACATGTCCAAGTAACTCGCGTGTCTCCAACAGACGTGATCTGCAAGTTTGTCGCCAGCGGTGGGAGCGCCGTCAAGGACGAGGTGGTAAGTGGCGCTGTGTTGGGCAGTCTTGTCCGGGCCTTTGCTCCGTGTTCTTATAATGTTAGTTGACGTGTTTTAAAATACGGTAAATGATTGAATATTATCGTGGGTTTTTCTTATGAATATTGGCGTGGTTCAGGATGTTCGGAGCATGAGGATGAGAATGCGGAGAGCTGCGAGCAGCTCGTGTACGAGAAGACTCTAGGAGTAGTTCGGGCTCTGTTCACATTTTCTTTCTCTGTTTCTGTAGCACGGCACCAGGGGGAACTCTTGTGTTACGTCTGCTTTAGATAGGCCTTCGGAATTTCTATCTTTCGTGTCCACTCTGCTCAGTTCAATTTCCACACATTTGCTATTCTCTTCTTTGCCTTTTTTCTCCTTCATTTTCAACTTGCTGTTTCTATGTGCAGGAGATCCCATATGAAAATGCATTTAGTGCATAGATTCTAGATTTATTAGAGTTTATACTGAATGGTCCCTTTTTTTAGTACGAGACAGTTTTAGTCCCTAAAGTGGTGCTGTCTATACTACAGCTTTTGCTACTACTACTTGTGTGCACAGGAACGGTCAGAAGACCTACAAGTGGGCGTTGTAAGGTATAGAGTCAGCTAAATTTCTGCCACCCATGTTGATTTGATCTATTTGAAAGTGGAGATGACGGCTCAGCATATCTCGTTTCGTGTAATTTCTCACCGTTTTAATTTATAATAGCGATTGTGTTTAGGGTCCATTTGCAATTACTTTCTTCGCTAAACATCTGCACAAAATTTTTAGCTTAAAGTTTCAATTACGATTTAGTACGTGACTTCAAATTCCATCCAGGTTGTATTGTTGGCTTCCTGTGGGGATTCGAACAATCGTGAACGTTCTAATTTGCTGTACCATTTTCCTTTCTCTCCGTCGTTTTTGCAAAGCTAAGTAGAGACATCAGTTTTCTTGTATTCAACAGAGATGTTAGTTTTTATTCTCTTTCCAAGTTTTTCTTTTAGTGCATTTTCCAGGTGAGAAGAATAGGAGCTTATTTTAACCTCGTGAGTGATGTATTGCTTGAACCAGTCATTCACCAAGCTTTTCCTTAATTAGAAGGACTTGAAGCAGGGCTTTCATTTACTAATTTTATGCTTGTATGGGCAGAAATCGATATCCATATTTATGGATTCAAAAAGTGTAAAGAAGCAGTCCTTATGAACATAATTATCACTACGGTGATGTAAACGGTAGACTCTCATCTACATTGTGAGACGTCTGGCGCGGCATTGTCGAAGCCGATGAAGCACTGGAAAATTTTGTGCTACTTTTTGTACTATGTGGCCAGAAAGACGGAGGTGAAGGAGGAGCCCAACGAATTAGGAGGACTTGACCAGGGATTCCATTTACTAATTATATCCATGTTGTGTGGGCAGAAAGACGAAGTGAAGGAGGAGCCCAACAAATCTCAGGATGGCACAGAGGCGCTGGGGCCGCTGGAGGTGCGTATGGGACGAGGTAGAAACGCGGTAATAATTGAGATTTATTCCTCAATAAATCTTGCTAATTTTTTAGGAACTAGTCGTTAGAAGGTCATTTGCACCAGGTATGCTATTTGATGGGAAAATATGGTGCAATTGCTCAAATAAATGCAATTACATAAATGGTACCGATAAAAGTCATGAGGTACCAAAAACCGAAATTAATAAATTTGTTCCAAATGCAAGAGGAGATGACTTGATCTACTTCATGAAGCATTCTCGATACGGCAAAATACGGGCGCTCAGTGATGCACCTGGGCCACTTTTGGCTGGGGACTCGGGTGGTGTTTTGTTGCTCTTGGACAAGTGTGGTGACCAAGCTGGTATTCTTCTGGGAAAAAATAAATGAAGGTCTTTTTTCGTGTTAAGAGTTGTATACTCGTTCGCTTTAATTATCAGTTCTGGGTGGAAGTGGATGTAAGATAATTAAAGCGTACATACAAATTTTTACGGATATTGAAAGTCGCCTATAATACAATGAAAATATGTTAACGAAATCGAATTTCATTCCAAAATTCGTGAAGCCACCGTTATTTTTAGGACAACCTAATACCTTGACGAGACATCCACATTTCTGACGTTATGTCATGACATTTCCACCAGTATTGGCAGTTGAATTGGCTGGTGTTTGAGGTGAACAATTAACACCAAAGCACATTTCCTCACATCCCCATATGTAAGTTCAAGAACACCGTTCACATTCCGAGTCCCCTCACTTAAAACATTTGCACCGTGTTCAGGGAATGACATTGGATGATTTTCAGGAGAGCAAGTTTGACGTGAAGGACGAGAAGGTGAAGGAGGAGCCGGGCGAGGTGGGGCAGCAAGACCAGAAGGCGGGGCTGTGGGACCACTCCATCGTGGGCAGGACGTGGCAGCTGCCACTGGCTGCGGCTGAGCGCGTCTCTGCAGCGAAGCTTCTCCAGCTCCGCTCTGGTGGTGCGTGATGTGGTGGTGGTGGTGGTGGTGTCTCTGCTGCTTCACTCGTGGTGTGGTCAGATGTGGTGGTATATCTGCTGCTACACTTGTGATGTGGTCAGATGTGGTGGTGTCTCTGCTGCTACACTCGTGGTGTGGTCATATGTGGTGGTATATCTGCTGCTACACTTGTGGTGTGGTCAGATGTGGTGGTATATCTGCTGCCAAATTCCCCAGCTCTGCTCTGGTGGTGTGGTTGTGTGGTGGTATGACTGTTCCATGTGGTTGTGCGTGTTGAGTAATAGTGTGTACTGTAGTATTGTTGAGGTTTAAGGAGTACATCAGTTTAATTAATTAAGATCGGGATAGCTATGTTCATTAGCTCGATTGTCAAACTTGTTATCTTTTAATTGACAATTACCGTTTTAGATCAAGAATTTTTGTGCATTTGTATCCATCTTTCACTATCACTGAGCTTACCATGTCCATGGACGTGAATTTCGTTTAAAGTCAACGAGGTAGTATATCGGACGGAATTCACGAAAGACTTTCAGCACAAAACAGGCTCTGGGAAGCCTTGTTTCCAAGCATAAACTCGTGCGCCAAGGTTCAACTCCTACCTACTACTTCAACAAACTACTAAGCGTTTGATAAATCTATGAATTTGTTTTACTGTTATGATACTTTCTGGCTGAGCCGCGGAATTAAAGTATGGACGACTTAGGGGGACTTAGAAACAAAAAACTAACATCTAAAAATAATAATGTGATTGAATTTAGTAAACAGCATTATAACTTGACCCGGAATATTGTGTTATGTATATAGAACCTATGTCACCATATAAGGGCTACAAATCATTAGCCGGTTAGTAAATACGAACAGTGTATGCTGTAACATAGATTAGGCAATTGAGTGTAAGTAAATCATTTGTGTATTGATGAACACAGACTGTACAGTTGTACTACAGGCGAGTGTATTGTGTACTGGTAAACATGAAGTCTGTACGACAGGCCAGGCGTACCGGCTTGGGGCAGATTGCGGCCAGAGCTACGTGAACCAGTACAGCTCGAACCCTCTGGCGCTCAACAAGCTCCAGCACAACGAGGACAGGGACAAGAAGCGCCAACTGTCACACAAGTTCAGCATCACGAGCCCTGAGTTCAAGTGGAACAGCACCACCTACGGTGAGGTCCTGATCTGGTGTGCTTGGAAGGGCCCGGCCCGGGGGGAGGAAAGTGTGTCAGGAATTGGTGAGAGTTGGAAAATTTCGGAGATTGCAAAATCAGAGCACATTAGATCCAAAATGGTTCATTGCGTGTGTTAGGATTACTAACTATCGCGTCTTTAAGTTATTAAGTGTGCTCTGGAGGGGAAATTGGAGATTGTGGAGGATGTACCGATAAAAAACGTTCATTCACGCTCTGCTAAAATGCAGACATGTTTAGAAATTTATTTTTTTGACCTGTGAACCTGTCAGAACTGCTATTTCTTAATTGCTGAATTAGAATGACTCTTCAGGGACTAGGCATGATTCTAGTGTTTTCCACAAGGGTGGTATCTGATAAATGTCATGATCTCAATAGCATCCATAGGGGCTGTGACTCGCTGCAAAGTTTCCCTGAGCGGCCTGCTGCAGCTTCGGAAATTTCAGTTAGAGTTTCAGTTTTAGATTTAGGAAGTGTTGGGTTTTCAAGTTTCCCATTGAAGTGTTGATTTTTTGGCCTTCTTTAGTTTTCAGTTGTTTGGGTGCCAGGTAATCTGCAATGTGGTCAAAGCGGTGTTAATCAATAAGCGAGGGACATTTCAACCCGAATGTGCACTGACAAATCATTGCTCTTCTATGGGAAGCTTCTTAACAACAAAAGTCCATCTGTGACAATTGACAGAGCCTTACGAGGAAAAATATCCTGTAGAGTTAGCTTCTAAATTTCGTGCACTTAATAACGATTATTCACTTTCTATTATACCGCTCAAAATAAGAAAGATAATCTTCAATATCCTGTGCTAAATAACAATAGTAGTTCACCTTCAAATGTTATGTTCAAACAACACCACCAGACCTCCCAGAGTACCACCCTAAACACCCCACCAGACCTCCCAGAATACCACCCTAAACAGCCCACCAGACCTCCCAGAGTACCACCCTAAACAAGACCTTACCACAGGCGGGGCTGCGGAAGCGCGGGAGTGTGTGCGAGGGTCAATACAACAGCTGGAGCAGCAGGTGTCCCCTCACCTCTACCACCCCCACTGGGCCGCGTTACGGAAGGCCTGGCTGTCATCACTCTCAAACGACTCCTCTCCTCGTCAGTTCGCCAGGTCCCTCGTCACTCTCGTCGCTGCCATCAAGCCCGTCGTATTCCACTCTGTTTGGCATGACGCTCTGGGGCACCTCAGGTGCGTTAGTTTGCGTCGCATTCGTGTGTCTGCTTCGTTTAGGCTGACTGTTCCGAGTGGACTAGTCTGTTGTGAGTGTGTGCAGTGGGTGTGTCCACGCGTGAGTTGTGTCTGCACACTCGTTCGTTTTGTTTACACACTTAAATTTTATTTTTTAATCACCTCGATAGGGTGTTATCGAATCAATAAATATGCTTCAATTTTATACATTAATCTGTATTGGACGAATGAAAAATGTTTGTGTAATACCAAGTGGACAGCTCAGTATTTTTTACCCATGCCGCGAAAATAAGAACACCAGCACTTGGCCACGCCCTATTTAGAAAAGTTTCCACCACGACGCGGGAGCTTTGTGAACCGAACAAAAATTCTCAGCCCCTCGCACGAGCTGCTGAGTCAAGTCTGGCCTAAGGTTTGGGGGGGTGGGCGGCGTGTGCGCTAGATAGAATTGGCAGTGCAAGAAAGACACGCTTTCTGTTCTGCATAACAGCACTCGCGTGGAGTAATTTGATTTAGCACCTCAGGTTTGTTGTTCATTGTCGCCCTCTTAGGTATCTTTAATGTTTTTTTTGTTTTCATCACATTTGCGATAATAAGCCTCAACATGGAGTTCGTGTTCATGTACGAGCAAGCAGGATTCTCGCCTAAGGTTGTACGGTGGCTGTCTGTGGTAGTCGGTGCGGATGTGGGGACGCGGCGCTCTCAGAGGCAACGGAGCTGCTCAGTGCTGATCGAACAGCTCTGGCTGTGATAATCTGTTGTGGATTTAATTTCTTCGATCACTTTGGTCTAATTTTTGGTGTTTTTTTTTCTCGAAACATAGTTTTCTTTTTTTTGTATTCCCTCTTCACCTTCGTTTTGTCAGTGATTTATTCACGTAATATTTCTCGTCACATCCGTAATTGTGACTATATTATCAGGTGATATCTTCTGTAGGCTAAAGTCAACATGTAGTGGTCAGATAGCGTGCGGTGATCGTTCGTAATTATTGCGTTGATAAGACGCGTTGGTCGGGTTGCTGTGGAAGACCTTTGCAATGACTGCGTTCACTGCAGAGCATAAAGTACCCAAAAAGGTAGTTCATATTTGCCTCAAATGGAAACGGCAGCGCCGTGTGCCACTTCGAGCTGGGAACTTTTGTATGAAATCGCGTCCTTCGTCTCCCACATGATGCGGCCCTACAACTCTAACGTCAACAGCTTATGATGGAATGTCTCAATGCTGAAGTTTGACTACTGCAATGATATTGTAAAATCCCAGTGTTCACAATGCTAAAACTTCAATGTTCACAATGCTGAAATTGCAACGTTCACCATGCTGAAATTCCAGTGTTTACAATGCTGAAATTACAACGTTCACCATGCTGAAATTCCAGTGTTCACAATGCTGAAATAGCAACGTTCACCATGCTGAAATTGCAGTGTTCACAAGGCTAAAATTGCAACGTTTACCATGCTGAAATTCCAGTGTTCACAATGCTGAAGTTGCAACGTTCACCATGCTAAAACTCCAATGTTCACATTGCTGAAATTCCAGTGTTCACAATGCTGAAATTCCAGTGTTCACAATGCTGAAATCGCAACGTTCACCATGCTGAAATTCTAGTGTTCACAATGCTGAAATAGCAACGTTCACAACGCTAGAAATTGCAATGCCAAGATACAACTCAAGTGTTGAGAACGCTGGTGTTATGTGAGAGCGCTGAAGCAGAGCGGTGGTGTGTGGCAGGCTGTACCGGCTGACGGCGCTGGAGCGGGAGGAGAAGCGGCGCCAGGAGAAGCGCGACAGGAAGGAGCTCGAGAGTCAGGCGCTGGACGATCTGCGCAACACGCTCCCTGTGCGCTTCACCAAGTTCCCCAAGCATCAGGTGCGTGTTGCGTCAGTGTTCCCCTGTGTGATCCTGAGTTGCAGGTGGGGGTCCCAGGCCTCCTAAAGATTTAGGCTTCAGCGCGGATTGTTTCTTCACGATACTTAATTCTGAAGTGGTCATTCACGATAGGTTTCTGCCTAATTGGGAAGAAGTGCTCATTCGCTGTACTTACCTAACTTTGAGTGATACTGTGTCACATGAACTACCTACTTATTTAGGGAGGGAAGTGAAGTAAGCGCCTTTTGTTATTAGATATATCATCCCGGAAAATCAAGTAGTAATGAGCTTGTTAGTAGGAAGTTGCAAATGTGCCTTCTCTTTGTTGTGGTTCTAAATTGCAGGTGGGTGGGTGTCCTAGGGCCTTTACATTTTGACCTGAACAATTTGAATTAAATTTGATTAATATTTCGTCATCACCTCGCAAAGTCACATCAAATTTGAATATTATTTCACAAACTTCACAACTAAGTTGATCAACATGTCCAAATGATAACACCAACACACTTCACCTCCTCACGAAGTAACACCAATATACTCTACCACCTCACGAAGTACGAGTAACACCAGTATACTACAACACCACACGAAGTAACACCGACATACTTCACCACCACAATAAGTTACACCAACACACCTTACCAACACACCTTACCAACACACCTTACCAACACACCTTACCAACACACCTCACCAACACACCTCACCAACACACCTCACTAAGTCACACGAGGACGCCCCTAAACCCATGTCCCATGACGACAGCTGTGGAAGGTGAGGGGCGAGGAGTACCGGGCGTCTGTGGGGGATGGGTGGCGGTGGTGCGCCCGACACCGGCGGGTCCGCCCTGCTGCCTCCAATGCCCTCGGCCTCAGAGCTGGGCCTGACAAGGTGGTGGTCGGAGTGACCACCGAGTCTGGCCTCAGGGGCCTGCCCGTCACGCCGCAAGTCTTCGACACGCTCGCCCAGAAGTCGCCCGAGCTGAAGCCGTGTTTGCTGTCGCCGCTGCAGCTGGCCGCGCTCAGGAAGGGGGAGCCAGAGCCGCAGCAGAAAGAGAAGAATGAGATCATCATCTCCAATTCTGGTGAGACTGATAGGGACTTGGATTCCAAGGGGACATCGTTGTTTTAATTAGCTCATATGAGCTTTATTTGTAGCATCTGCTGTGATTACGTATCTACTTCTTTTTCATGTGTGGTAGGTAACTCGTGCGGGGGGTTCTTGTCCTTTTTGTAATGCTACAGTGGAAAATAGTAGGCATTACGAAATGATGTGTAGAAGTTTAGGACTTGAATTTCCTCTTCTGTTCACTATGTACTCTTCAGCATAGATGATCGACATCGGTCTCAAATACCGTTTTGAACAACACTGTTGTCAATTAGCAGTTTTTCCCTTGAACAATTCATACAACAACAGTAATTGCCTCACATACATGTGGCCTAGTCTGGTATCAGAAACAGACTAAGTGCAGAAAAGATACAACACCTTTCAAAATAAAAATCCTAGATTAATTGAGAATCACAAAATAAATAGTAAATGTATACTCAAACCTCAAACTTTTTAACACTAGTATTTTGCTCTCTGGAAACAATCCTGTTGCAGATGTCCGATAGTGTAACTCCTACAAGGACATAACTAAAGCATGTCGTCAAGGCCAATAGCTTAATGCCAACAGAGTACAACACGTAATATTCCAGTCTAATCGCCATTAAGAATACAAATTATGAAACATGATTTACTCTTTGGAATTAACTTGATAAAAAAAGTTCTTCATAATCAAACAATATCAGATGGCCTTCGTGTTGAACGTGTCCATCATGATCTCATGCACCCGTATTAACTTAAAAACGCATTTTTCTTTGGAGGATTCTTTATTGGGAATTCTGTGACTTGCAGGCGGCGGGCCGTGCAAGCAGAAGGTGGAGGTCATAGAGACGCGACTCGAGGACCACTTTGAAGACGGCCTGGTGAACGTGTCCCGAGCGCTGGTGGCGCGCATGCGCCTCGTGTACCCCAAGATGCCCCACTCCTGCCCCCTCCTCGACTCCCTCCTCTCTAGGCGACTCTCCATGCCCTCAGCCACAGCCTCGGGCAAGGTAGGCGCATTGTGTTCCTAGCAGTTGTGTTCTCCTCATGCACAGTTTGGAACTGGGAATTATTTGTTAACGATTCCTAATTCTGAAGTGCTCATTCACGACACCTAAGTGTTCAGTACTCATTCATGATACGTGATTGTTCAGTACTCATTCGCAATACGTAATTGTTCAGTACTCATTCACGATACCAAATTGTGAAGAAGTGCTCATTCACTGTACCTGCCTAACTTTGAGCGAGCCTATTCGTGATACTAAATATCACGTTAACTACCTACCTATTAAGGGTGGAAGTTGAAGTAAGCACCTTTTGTTATTATATATATCATCCCCGAAAAGCACGTTATATGGAGCACAAGTATCACAATGATGCCTGATAAGCCTGTTTGTGATTTTTATTGTATCTCTAAACTATCTCTTGAGAAAGGGAAGTATTGTCGGTGCCCGTGCTATTATAAATTGTGAAGTGCTCAATGTAAGTACGTTGTTTTGACTTGTGGCGCTAACTACCTATTGAGGAGGCGAGTGTACCCAAACCTCTGCAACAGAAGACTGCAGCTTCACGAATTATGAGCCTGAACTCTGCCTGAAGATCTTCTGAGCAGCGCTTGGTATTTCTACGAACTTATCCCTGCTGTAGTGGTGGTTGCACTCGCATGTTCCCATCTGGAGTGATGTAACCCTGACTCCAGTTAGGGTCGCATCGGTGTGACCCCAGTCCAAGACCTGGCTTGCATAGTGATGCTTTCGTACGTGGGGGAAGCCATGTGTGCGTGCGAACAAGAGATGTTTAGAAAATGTGTTATGCAGGGGAGAGGAAACTTGGATTTTGGAAAATATTAGCAGTTTGTGCACTCATTTCTTCGATGGCTGATGGCGTCAGGGCATTTTATATTGTTCCAGCCTTGTGCTGCATTTACTGTCCTATTCCTTTAAATGAATTTCGATCCACATCGATCTATTAGTTTTCATTCCTCTGTTTTTTCATCTCATTTATTCATCTCGCGTTCTTTGCAAGTAATAGAACAGGCGATAAGTTTAGGTAAGTTAGGTTTGTCTCGCGTAAGCTATGATAACTGGCATCCCCAGAAGACACTGTTAGGTTACCTCAGCTATAGAGACGCCTTCAAGGCATCTATGGTTCGTGCTCGCTTTGCTTCTTGCAATTTTCACGCCTTCTTCACTGTCTTTTCTTTATCCTTTTTCGTTCTTAACTTGCTGTTTTTATACGCAGGGTATCCTGTGTGGGAACACACCTTGTACAAAAATTCCTCCGTTCTCTGTAGTGCATACAGAATGGTCTCATCTTTTCACTCTCTTTGATTACATTTCATATGAATAGGGAGCTTTAAACTAACTAATAGTTCAACCTAACACCGTACAAACCCGTCCTAACTGCACGATACACAATTCCAGGGCAATGGCGAGGAGGGCGGAACTGCAGAGGGTGAGGGGGCTGACAACACCGTCAGCAGCTCGGGTGCTGCTGACGGCGACGCTGCTGCTGACTCTGTAGCAGCGGCCACCATACAAGAGATCCCTGACAGTCAGCGGTCTGCCACACACAGGCTCCGCCCCGCGGGCCACTTGCTCAAAGAAATCCGGCAACACAAGGTGGGTCATGGGGAGGAGTGCTGCTGGACGCCACCACATGTGACGTTTTGTTTTGGAATCGTGACTCATATTAGGGAGGTACTGGATTGAATCCCGAAGCGGATTATTTAACTTCGGAAGAAAGAGCGAGATTAAAAATGAAATTGTTAAAATAGGCGCTCGAGTGTAGCCCAGGGCTGTATGCCCAAACTTTTTCCAAAATTCAAGTAAAGGCTAATTAAGTGAAGGTGAAGCGTAATGTGCGTTCCCCCATACGAAGTCATCCAAACTTAGCGTGTTGATTGCTACTTCACTACATCTCGTGTGCTTGTGCGAACTCATTTCTTCTAGGTACGTGTTTTTGTCTGATGGTTTTGCTTTGAAGTTTTGAATTCCACAGCCTCATTCATTTAATGGCTCACACAATGTTCAAATAAAAGTGTCAGTACAGACATTTACGTATCATTCTTACGTATCAACATTGAATTCTTTAGTGAGGAACAGCTGTGCTGTAGGTACATTTTCTTAGCAAGAGTCAATTTACAGGTGCGTTTTAGCGAGAATGGTGGTTTAAAATACGTTCTGTATACGGATAGATATTACTGTAGCTCTACCGACTGGCACAATCTTATATTAGCCCACACTGACTGGCACAATCTTACATTAGCCAATCCCAAAATTTCTCTGTGTCCACTTGACTCCATCACCCGTGCCTGCGGCTACGCTGTGTGCCTGATGTGCCTGTCTGATCCACAGCTGCGCTACGAAGCCCTAGACGAGAGCATGGGTCACTACAGGTGCTACTACTCCGAGTGTGCCACGGCCCCCGGCACCTGCTACTCGCCCGTGTGCCGCTCCAAGGCCAGGTACAGGGACAAGCTCATCAACTCGGTCAAGAACTACACCATTGTCACCAGCAAGCCGTCGCCTTTCTCGCAGGTACGTCCTTCTCGCAGGTGTGTACACCACGGTCCTTTTCGCAGGTGTGTACACCACGTCCTTTTCGCAGGTGTGTACACCAAGGTCCTTCTCGCAGGTGTGTACACCAAGGTCCTTCTCACAGGTGTGTACACGAAGGTCCTTCTCGCAGGTGTGTACACCACGTCCTTCTCGCAGGTGTGTACACCAAGATCCTTCTCGCAGGTGTGAACACCACGGCCTTCACATTGCCTGATCATGTATACTTGCGTTCGGTCGTAAGGAAGGCCCAGAAAAAACTTCTTCTAGAAGAATTTTAACGACTGTGAAATCGTTCGACCAATTTTTTTGTAATCTTTTTTGTGATTGTGGAATTAAAGTTCAATGAAGGTATTGTGTAATTGGTTTCTTATACATCAGTTTCTGGGCATTCATCGCAAGCACGTTAAAAGTTCGGCGTTTGGAATGATAGGCATGAAGGAGACAGTTGAAATCGTTGGTTTTTAAATGGCCAAAGAAAGTCACCAAAAATTTTTTTGAAGAACTTTCATATTTTACCTTCTTATGCCTGTCTTGGAAACTCACCGCTGCATTATGGATGAAGATGTTCCTTTATAAAGCCTTTCGTTTTTTTTAAAGTGGGAGAAGGTGCAAATGAAAACTTTGTTATTGTCGTTGAGTTGACATTCTTTTACCAAAGGTCTTCCACTTTTATCATTACTTCAGACTCCACGAGCATTGATGAAGTCTCATTTCTGGAAATGGATTCATCCACTAGGTCTTGAATTAAAGTTTTAGATCTGTGCATAATAAGACAGTGTAAACTGGCTTATTTTCTCTTTAGAGATTTGAGGACGGGTTTTTTTAGGCCTTTCATCCCTGCTGGTGCTGGCGTGTGCCAGTCAAAACTTAATACAAAATTCTGCGGGTTGAAAACGTTACAGTGGAGTAGTTTGTATCGTGTGAGAGGGAGAGGAATTCTCTGGTGACTACTGATACATTTGAATCGTCTTGTAATTGTAGCTAGTGATGGAAGAGTGTGGATGCACTGGCTTTTGAAGACTTCAATGTTACAGGAATATTCCATTTTCTCTGCAGGTGGGAGTGTACGACGTCATCAAGCTCAGTGAGATGGACTTCAGTGAAGAAGCTGCAGTAGTCGAGGCCAAGAAAAAAGTCAACAACAACAACAATAATAATAACAGCAGCCTTAGCAGCTTCTTCGCGGCGGCCAGCAACACCGTGAACTGCAGGACTGCGGACGGGGATGTGTCTGGGAACAAGGTGGCGGGGGGCGATGTGGCCGCTGGCGCCAAAAGCAGTAGCGAGATCAGCGTGCGGCTGGAGGCTGATCTGGACGAGAGCAGCCAAGAAAGCGACACGCTCGAGCAAAAGTTCGGCCTCAACGGCTCCAAAGAAGGGGACGTCTCTGACGCTCCCACCTGCAGTGGCAAAGTTTACCTCAGAAAGTCCGGCTCTTCGACCAGTGCCAAAACCAAGAGCCCTCCCAGACTCCCACCTTTGAGCAACTGCGGTATTGGCAAAGACAGGTGAGTCAGTTTGAAGTTATTTTTTGTTCCCCCAGAGTATTATCATTCATCGAGGAACAAATTGAAGATATCTTCGATGATGTTGAATTCAAGGTAACTCTCTTGTGTTATACCTTCTTGTCAGTTTACCCGATGTTTTCTTCCGTTTATGGTTTTTCTATTTGATTCAAACAAATTCTACGCCCTCTATTGGAATAAAAAAAATGAAGATTTGTAGTTTAGAGTTTGATGCCATTTTTTGGCTACTTCTGGTATGTTGTTGTGTCAAACTAGTATGTTGCGGTACCGGAATTCTTTCGTACTAAGAAATTTTAAGTTGGCATACAATTTTCCGTGACAAAGTGCATTTCATCTGTAACTTAATTAGTATAACTTATCTAATAACAATTTACCTTGTAATCTTGGCCGGAAAATCATACCCACGTGTTGTTTAAGCAGGTTGGAGTCGTCTGTGTCAATTGTGGTGAAAACTGGATGCATAACAACGTATTTGTTGGTGGGGTAAACGAGTGCGTAATGAAACTCATTTTGACGCGGCAGACAAGTGCGTGCCGAAACCAATTCGTTCGAATTTCACCGTTGCGTTACACGGAGACAAATTCAGTGGCAGTGTTTCATCGTCTCAGTGCAGTCGTGTTCTTTGGTGCAAAATAAAATCACCTTGAATAGTTGGAATGAAACTAGAAATAGTGCCTAACACAGTTGAATTTATCTATTACGGACACGGGTTGCAACGAATATCTGATGCACCGGGTAAAATCTGTCTGTTGGTATAAATACAAATTCCACTTGTCACTGTGCCCGGTACAGAAGTGCAAGGCAGTCACCCACGGAATGTTCACGTCAGCGGATAATCTCTCTCTCCAATTTGTCAGTTTGTGAGAATTTGTACCCTCATTCAAAGTATCAACTCCGAATTAATCTATTTCATGGCAAGTTTTAATGATAACATTTGTTAACCTTTGATTTATTGTTGTACGTTGCGCAGGTATAGCGTGTTGGTGCTGCCGGCATGGGAGCTGAAGGTGCTGTGCCGGCGGTGGTGGCGGCACAGCGTGTCTGGCTTTGGCCATCAGGTCAGTCGTGTTGCAAGGTAGCCTATTGACTCTCATCTCACCCCTGATTTAGCCATTATTTATTGAGGCGTCTATAAGGGAAGTATGAGGTGCTGCAAACGAAGGTATAAGGTTTAGCTAAGGAAACTAAGCTGTCGGAATAAAGGAACGTGAAGAAATATGTTACCTACAACTTTATCTAGCGGCCTCAAAAATCTCTTTTCTGTCTCGCTAGAAATAATTGTATACGACCTTGTACCGCATATCCATTGCTACTTACCTGCACCCTTTACCACTATCGAACAGCGCATATTTCTATTTCTAAACACGCTGTGGCAATGTGCAGGCGAAGAGCAACACGAGCGTGTGGCCGTACCAGTGCCCGAGGCCTCTGTTCAAGCAGACATGGCTGTACCACACGGCCACTCTCAGCACCCTGAGCGCGGTGGCCTTGCAGCTGCGCATCCTGTGGTGCTGCCTGCGCTGGGACGACATGCAGGAGAAGGGCGCTAGTGACGGCAAGAGGCACATCACCACTGACACCGAGATCGTGCAGACGGAGGTTCTCAAGAGGAAGTACTCAGGCCGCTTCAGCGAAAAGACCGAGTACCTCAGACGGAAAGTCACCATCCCCCTCGATGTGCCAAAGCCTGTTAGAGGTGAGCTTTGGTCGAGTGTCACTCCAGTGCTCTTTGTGTATTTGCTTCAGCTGCTGTAATATCATTGTCTTCTCCCTTATTGGAGTTCAGGTTTTGATATTCTTTCGAAGTTTTGTTGTTCAAATAAGGAACTTTTAGTATGTGTTTTTATTATAATTGCTATGCTGTCAATTGTTATATTCTGGAATTTTTTATTTGTCTCGTATGATCCGTTTTTTGTGCGCTTTGGTGGATGTTTTCCTGCCGTTTTCATCTTGAATAAGCTACCCTGTGCGAGTGATGAATCATTCAGAATATATTTAGTCATTCGATGAAAACATGAGCACCGCTCGGTAGCAGTAGTATGTAGTAGTGGTAACATAGTTCGCTAGTGGCACGGCTCAGATGGCCGACGCACTAAGCGCCAGAGCGCGTTTCGATCCTTGTGTTGAAGCATCTTACTTTCAGCGGCCAGCCGGTAGCGAGTGGCTAGTTCAAAGGCGACGAAGACCAGCAGGCAAGCACGTTAAGCCGTCTCCTTCCGCTAGCTATAGTGACATTGCTCTAGCATCACAACTTTGCGAGGCAAAATTCAACTTCGTTTGCCGTGTTGTATAATGAAACTCGGCACACATTGTGATGGATCGTGAGAATATCAATCAAGTTACTGATCACTAGCCTGTCAACAGTTACTGCTTGGGTACACAGAAATGCGTTCACGAGGTCTGTGTAGTCGACAGTGACCGTTGACAGGGGTTAGGTTTGATGACCGTTGACAGGGTTGACAGGGGTTATGTTTGATGAGGTTGTCCATATAGGTTGCGGTTGTTAACAAAGTCATTGGTCATTAGCTCACTATCAATGAGAAGGATCATGCACTCTCGTTTCATAACGATACTACCATTTTTTCGTGAAAACCTAAATGTAGTCGAATTGCATATACACATAGGGCTGACAGTAGTTTAACGTACAAAGCTAAATGTAGCGTTATTGTCAAAATGATTTACACAGTATAGGGTCCATTAAACTCGGGCATGACAAGACGCATGACCAGAGCTGGTGCTCGTACCAAGTCCACTCTTGCTTTGCAGAGTTCACACCGTCGCAGCGCAGCGGCCTGCGCAAGAGGCGGAGGGCGCAGTCCCCTGAAGACAAGCGGCCGGAGAGCATGGAGGAGTGGGTGCCTGAGGAGCAGCTCCTACTCTGGGAGATCAGGCTCTTCGGGGAGCGTCTCGAGCGCGCCGCCAACCTGCCTAAGAAGTCAGATTCCAGCACCTCTATTTCTTCCAAAATTACGCTGGTGAGCTCTGAGGAACACATCACCGGTCTTTCATCATCTTTTTAATATTTATTCAGGTCTGTTGTGTAGTTATGCTAGTTTTCATTACGGCAAGGTGCAGTTCATTTTCTATGCAGACTTAGTATTAGTTTTGTGTGTTATTCAAATGGGGCTTGAGGAACCCGATTCGGGACCTGTACTCCAATACCTAGGGTTGGTATTCCCTCTGTCGTGCATCTCGTGCAAGGTCTTAGGTCTGACGTACTTAACACGTACTGGTTATCTACGGTAATCTGTCCTCAGAGTGAAGTCCATCTTAAGAATTGATTAAATGCTAGTTTTGAAAAACAAGCCATGTGTTTCATGTGTTTTTTGTTGTGTTTAAAGACCATCTTCTTTAATTTTGATGAATGCAAATGATTTGATGTTTCGTTGTCTGTAAATGCATTTTCAGACAACGAAACAACATCAAGGGGATTTCAGACAAGAAACATGAAAAAATTAATACATCTACGTGTGAGAATAACTTGTACATTTCATTTGTCTTTGGATTATGAGTGTCGCATTTGACTTTTGTCCCGGCCGTGCAGTCGACCAGCGCAGGCAGCTCGTTTGAGCTGAAGCAGCGTATGGAGGAGCAGCTGAAGCAGCAGCGGAGCGTATTCCAGCAGCAGCAGCGGGACGCCGGCGGAGGGACCGCCAGAACAATGCTCAAGATATCATCCATCACGAGCAGCGCTGACGCCAGCAAGCCCAGCATCCTGACGCCCATCAAAGCTGCCCCTGCTGGCAACACTGCGCTCAGCTCTATCACACCTGCCAAGAAACTCGTGCGTACCAAAGACGGGCGCATCATTAGCGTGCAGACGCTAGGCAGTGTACAGCCAGGCACCGCTAGCTCAAACTTCACACCCGTATCCACTGTGCTACCTAAAGTGCACATAGCTTCCTCACCGCAGCAGCCGCCTGCTGTTGGTAATAACAAAGTTATACGCCTACAGTCCGTCGCTGCAAACCCTCGTATGATCCTACCGAGGGCGCCCAGACCCCCAACTGTGGTGCAAGCGGCCTCTCCTGCCCCTCCCGCCACTGTAAGATTACCCAATCAGAACATCCAAATTATTCGTCTGCCTGACGGTCACATTCAAGTTAAAGGTCTGCTGGATGGCCAGCAGATGATCCAGAGAGCTGATGGTAAGTTTCAACTCATCAATAACAAAACAACTTTGGCGACCACGAGCGTTGCGCCAACTCCTGTGGTGCAGGTTACGCAACAGCCCAAGCCTGCAGTGGTGCTTTCTAATTCTCATCAGTTGGTGAAACTGAACGGGCAACAGGTCTTGCTACGTAAGGAAGGTGCACAGGTCGTGAGTGTGGGTGCAGGAGAAGCTCTCAAGACAGCTGCTGGAGGAATATTTGTTAACCAACAGAAGCCAACCGTCATCAACTCGAGTATTGGGCAGTTGAAGGTTACGCCTGATGGTTCTTTTGTGAGCACTGCACCAGCGACAGCTGTAGCAGCTCCCGTGAGCACCACAAGCACTGCCCCTAAGACGGATACTAATTCTTTGACGCTCAAAGTCCAGGTACGCATGACACATCAGGGTCCTAAGACTATCATTCAAGGCCTCCTGCCTACCGTAGGTCTAACTAAAGATCACATCAGGGCAATCCAGCAGCAGGTACGAACAATGCTTGCTCAGTACAACCTGAAGGTTGACCAACTCTCCCCTATTATGACGCTTACCCTTCAAATGAACAACAGCTCGACAACAACCACTCAAGCAACTGTGACTCAGCCTGCTACCGTTCCTAATGTAGTACCTCAGCAGCAACAGCAAGCTATCGTAAAACAAATACCATCTCCTACTGTGAGGGTAAGCGGACCATCTCCTGTTAAAGTGCCTGCGGTGATCGCCCTCAAAAATAATACCTCGACCTTCATACGCACGGCCAGTGGGTCCATCATTCCTGCGTCAGCTGTGAGTTCTGCGTCGATGGACTCGAAGCAGTCGCCTGCAGCTGTGGGGGCCGGCGGGGTGGTGGGCACGACGACCTCCAGCAACGGTGGGGGTCAGTTTGTGCTCACCAGCGACTACATTCAGGAAACGATACAAAGCGCTCTCAGTAGAAACGACCTTTCGCCTGATGTTGAAGAGAAGCTCATGCAGCTCAAGAAGTACAATTCCGAACAAACGCCTTCCGACGCCCAGCAGCAGCCGCAACCAATTGTCAGCAGTACTCCACTGACGCCCGCAACGCCTGTCAGTGGCAAGAGAGTCAGAGATGCAGTGAGTGTATGTAATTATAAAGATGATTTTTTGTGCTCGATCTCTTGTACTTTGTTTGAATTTCTGACTGGGGCATTACTTTTTACTCTGCATACTGAAGAGTGCCATCTCGCCGCACATGTTAGAGAAGACTGATGGCTGTTCTAAAATTTCTGAACATCTTTCGTAGTCCTATGCATAGTCTTTAGGTCCAGTTATAGTCTCATCAGCCCTGTGATAGACCGAATCATTGATCACTGGTGTCATGTCATGAGGAGGTTTGTATTTATGCGAAAATTTCAAGGGGTCTATCTTCCCTTTCTTCTACTTCATTTTCGTAGGTGTAGTCAGCGTGTATCTTAACTAAATTACCCGCTGATTCTGTTTCTGTCTCTCAAGTTTTTCATTTTGAGTTAAGCGGTCATAGTACCGTTGCAGGACAACTTTGGATAGAGCGTTTCCAGTCATTCCACGTGACGAAAGAAATTTTATCAGCAAACGTGCTTAACAATTATTTTTCAGGAAATGATTTTAGCTTTCTAAAGCCATTATTTATTAAACGTTTGTGCTGTAAGCGATGCGGCAATGATGCTAGCTCGTGTGTATGTCACATGCTCACCATGGTGACGGTGTGATGCAGAGCGAGGCGGGAGCTACGGAGGGCGGCAAGAGAAGCAGAGGCAGCAAGAGGCCGAGGGCAGGGGACGCTGGTAGAGGGTCCTCTGTTACGCACCCTGCACGCCGCCCCACCGACACCACATCCACTGCAGGTACGACCACTCAAGGTTTCCTTTTGTATGAATCGTTACAGAGCAATGTGAGCCCAAAAATTTTAACACGTGGGTGACTTGTTAGTCACTTTTGAACTTCTGTGGCCAGTTACACTCCCACAATTTGACTCAATTTTGAAAAACTTAGATGAGAGCGAAGCATTAACGATATTCCAAGTCATTGCACGTACAGGGACCAGAATGAAAGGTTATCGACGTTTCTCGACCCGAATTCTGGGTTTCCGTGTATGTGATGATGCCTCAACCGTAAGCTGCCAACTCGTAGTAAATCATACATAATTTAATCCTACATCACTGTTCCTCCACCTGAAGTACAGAACATCCAATCTTGTTGCCCGTCATGGTGGAATTCAATTGGGTCTAAGTGATAGTGTATAGGTAGGTATATAAACTGTACTATGCTGAATTTGATAGTTTCTTGACCTCTTTCTAGTTTTTGACGAACACATGCTGTATTCAGCTGATGTTTGTTATTTTCTCGAGGTGTACGAGTGCATTCAAAAACGGTCGGCTTATACAGGGTGACACTGAAAAACGAACTTTTTCAGAAAAATTTAACAAAAAAAAATTTAACTAACAGCAATTGAACCACTACAACTTGCTTTTAAAGAGACAGTAATCCAAATTATCAATGTTTACAAATTCCATACGTCCTGTAGATGGCGCCCTCTTGCACGTATGCATTCTTCCAATCTGCTGTGGAGGTTCTTCAGTGATTACTGCAACATCTCTTTGTCTGTTTGGGATTTTTTCTTGTGAGGTGACGTTAAGAGTTGGGTCTAAACGACTCGACCAAGAACACTGGATGAATTGAAACAAAAATTCAAGACGAAATCCGTGGTATCCCAGCTACGTTGCAGCTATCAGTAAAGAACCTCCGCAGCAGATTGGAAGGATACATTCGTAGAGGAAGACAACATTTACACGACGTAATTTCAAACAGTGATAATTTCGATTACTGTCTCTTCAAAGGCAATTCGTAGCGATTTAACTGCTGTCAATAATTTTTTTGTAGGATTTTTGCTTATTTTATGTTCCCCATTTTCTGTCACCCTGTACCGAGAATGATCAAAGATAGACGAGTAGCTCATTTCAAGATATTTTTGTGCAAAATCGAAAATTTGGTTTGTTCTCTCGTCCAAAGTCGGGAAATACTAAATTGGTCGAAATGAGTCAACTGGTCCTTACTGGAGAAGGGCTCAATGCAACTCTGTTTCTTGCCCGCGAGAGAACCTGTGAAGGCTAGTTGCTGTGTCACAGTAGCGCGACTGTCGCTCCCTTTACGTAATGGGCGGGTGTGTCGTTGATAGGAATTATGAAACTCCTTCATGCTTTTACAGGTTCTTTCTTTTTGTGAGGCAAGATGTGATGTATTTGTATCGAGTCTGAAATTAGGTACCTTCATGTAGTGCAATTTCTTGGTTTTTGGTTGAAACGTGCTTTTCCAAATGAACTAAAATGAATTGACGATACCGCGGTAAATGATACGAGTATAGGCTGAATTAACCTCTTCTTTTTTAAATCATTGTTGGTAATCAGAAGTTTGACAAGAACTTGCTTATATTTAGTACTAGAGTAGTACATAATACAGCTTAACCTACGGACGAATACAAGAGCGCAACTGAGAGGCCGGCAGAGGTAGTTCACTAGCCGCCAAGTCGGACCGAACAAACCCCTGACTCGTTTTGTTTGATTTATGCGCGTTTGTTTTCAGTGTATCACGTGTGTATCTATCTATTACCGAGTGTATCAAGTGTAGCCTGGTTTTTAAATAGTTTTGTAAAGTGAAAGCTGATGTTCAATCTACAGTATATCCTTTATGATAAGCCAAGAGATGAAGAATTTAGGGCAAACATCTTCGACCAGCACCGGTCATTAGGCGGCGTGATCATTGTGTGTGCAGGTGAGGACGGCACGTCACCGTCGAGCAAGAAGCGTCGCAGCGGCGGCTCAGCGGCCGCGTCTCCGGCAGACGACGCCAGGAGAAAAGTGGCGGCCACAGCCAAGCTCGAGTCCCAGCTCAGTCGGCACAAGGACCTCCTCAAGAAGGACATTCTCAAGAAGAGGGCCTTCCTCGAGAAGGACTTGCAGCTGCAGATACACGTAAGTTGGTGGTTTACTGGCGCTCTTTTGTGGGGATTATCTCGTTAGGTTTTTAGTGTTGCTAAAGAATAGGGTGTGTCAAATGTTAGGCTTTTTGTTACGGCTATTGGCAAGTTGAAGGAAGTAATAGTCATAAAGTGCGTGAAAAGTATCAGGTTTGGACATTTCTAAAGCAGCTTTGGTATCCAGACGGCTTACGTTTGAATGAGAAAAAATTCAAACTGTTTATTTTTGAATGAGAAAAAATATTGTAAGAAAGTGTGAATGTTTTGATTATCGATTTTTCTAGCTCCACCACTGGCGCATACTGAAAGTAGCTTGGAGGAAAACATAAAAAGTATGCAAGATGCTGTGTGTGAGAGAAGTACTAATCGAATGACATCTGAGCGTCAAATGAGAGCAATTTTAGTGTTGAAGTTTTCAAAAAAAAAAGTACGCGAAGGAGATCTTTCACGGAATTTATTTTGCTAAGACATACGTTGGAGTAACGCTTATTTCTCTGACTGATAGCACCTTCCTATTCAAGTAGTCAACTTCCACAAAGAAATTAATTTTCTGTAACATAATATGAATAATTTTTCGTTAATTATTCACATGAAATGCTCCATATAAATATACTAATGAGGGACGACTGTCCAACTTACGTATAATAACTCAAATGTAGACGCCGGTTGGGGCTGCAATGTTGAGAGCATTTCAAAGCTTAGATAAGAATTATTCTTGTTGAAATAGGCGTCTACGTCGGGGCAGTAACAATCGCTCAAGTTTTCAAGACAGTGTGGGCAGTGAGGAACGAATTTAAATAATTCACCCCCCCAAGTGTTCCTGTCACAAATGCGTATGGTTGTGTGCGTATTGTGTGGTGATCACGCGCTTATATCTTAGTCAAGCTAAAGATCGAGTGTTTTTAAGATGCCATATTGTTGAAATTTTGTTTTTCCACTCGCTACACGCTTGCGAAATGTGTACGTGAGTTCTTTATTCAGTCGCACGAGTACACTTCACTTCGTGATGTGCTCTGTGTATGATGAGTTTCGTCTCCCAATTGTTTGCACGTTTGAGTGAGGTTATGAAAATTCCCTCAATGCTTCATTTAATCCGTATTATTTATTGAAGAAACCTACGGTAGTGTGTCACCTGTTCGAACTCAGTCACCTCTTCAGGTTCAGTTCACCGAGTCTCATTCACTGTATTTGTATAAAGTTCACAAAGTTTGAAAGTTCCAAATCCGGCAACTTTCAGACCCGAGGTTTGCCTGACCACAGGTGATCCTCAAATGAGCATCCTTAAACATCCGATTTTTCGCCATTCTGACAATTTCAGCCTTTTTCACTTCGTTGACCGTTGGAGTATATATAATAGAAAAATTATACCGAATTATGAGTGTTGCCGAATGACGGAACCCCGGATTTGGGATCTCAAATTGTAATTATGAACGCTTATTATCAGCAATTAATCTTGCCTGCGTGTGACAGCGAGAGCTGAACGTGGCCAAGCAGCAGCTCGAAGTGTTCGAGAAGAAGGGAGCCGTCAGCTCGGCCAAGGGAGTGGACACGTCTGTCAAGAAGAAGAGGAAGCTCAGTGAGTTTGGGTTTTATTTTACCTATATGTCTTCTTAATTTGGCCATTTGAGTAGGAGTAACAGTGACACGTCCACGGGTTCTGCATTTTCTTTCATTCAATAAGGAAAGCTGTGTCGCTGTAGCGTCTGAACAGGCAAGTCTGTGACTGATGTATAAGAAGTTACGAGTTTAAATTAAGGGCTTATTTATAATGCGTGTTCTGAAGCGGAACGTTGGTTAGGTCTCTGACGTTAATAGGATTAATGTTCACTGCCTCCGCTGTGTAGGTTGCATAGAATTGTAAAATGTACTGGTCATTGTAATAATTTTATTACTATTTTAAATTTGACTCGCAATGATATTTCCACGAAGCACTCGTGAAGAAAAAACTGATCGACGTGCTTGTGTGGACCTGATGTACTTGGTTATTCCTTCTTTATATTTCACTTTCTTGTTCAGTCTCGACGAAATGCTTGCACTCAATTTCTTATCTGTCTGAGAGCCAAAAGATTTCGAGTCTCATTCTTTAGCGTGGCATAAACTCTTTTGCCTAGGGTTTGAAAATCGAATATTTGTTCGTGAAGCAAGTAATTTACTGATCAGAGTAATTTGGGGTTGCGTAATGAGCACCTTCTTTGGTGTGTGAAGGCATGCAAAGTTTGTCTAGAAGTTTCGCCTCTGCTAGCCCGCCTGCTGCAAGTTTGCCTTCCACCCATTCGGCGCTCCGTGCTGCTCACCTCACGCAGAATTGTCCTGGTATCGCATGTGTCTACTTCATTTCCCTACATTTTGGGTTGTCACGCCCACTGCTTGGAGAGGGGAACGTTCTTCAAGAGGACTCCATAGCTATACGCTACGTATTATGACCAGTTTTACCTGCCTAAATTATTGATAACTTTTGATTTAAACCTATTTCTCAATATGTTCGTACCAGAGTCTGTTCTCCCCACATGTCTTGGGAACATGAACACGTTTCATGCGACGATGTCATTTTCCAGGTGTAAAATGACCCACTGCGGGCTGACATCTTGAGAAACGTGTTAAACCTTACAAGGACCACTTCCATTCCGCAAGGACAGCAGTCAAAATAGTACAATTTAGTCTTAAATCCTTATTGTTTCCTTCAGAACTAGGATGAACACGCATACGAGTGCATGAAATGTGAACGACTGTTCCTGTAATATCTGGTTCATTTAAAAAATAAATTTCTCCTTTTAGGGTTAAGTTCGACGTGTTTGCGAGCCTCCGTCAAGTCCCGAACCTGAACCCATGTCTCCTTATTCGTTTTTTTTCCTTATTCACAGGTTCAAGCACAGACGTGAGCTGGTCGGTTGCCAGTGCCTCTAATACGGATACTCTCAGCAGCACCACCGCTCCGTCTCCGCCCTCCCAAAATGTCAAGAAGCACAAAACCTCCAATAATAAAAAATTAAAAAATAAAAACAAGAAAATTGTGTGTATATGTCGGACACCTTTTGATGATACTAAGTGAGTGGTTGGTGTTTTTATTCCCATTGAAGTGAAAATTTTGAAATTTGTGCGTTGTAGGATTAGCTGATTTCATGCTACAGCCTGTTCATCTGTAAATAATTAAGTGGAGTACATTGCGAGGTACGCTGCTCTTCTGCAGCTGTTCTGTTCTCTTTCAAATCAGTCAATTTTTCGAATAGTTTTTTCGGGTGAATGATGGTTGTGTTCAAGCGATTCACCTAATTGCATGGCAATTACTTAACATTGCTCATCTACCAAGGAACATGATGCATTGCTCGTAAATGTGTCGCTTGCAAGTCACATTTATTATCGATAGACAGCACTTGTGAGCTATGAACAAACCTGATACTCATTATAACACACCGGTGATACCGAGCACCACAAAATATGAGATTTACAGAAAACTGTGTTAGTCCGTTGGGAAATAGACAAAATGTCAAGCGCTAGTAACCTTAGTACACTAACCTAACCTATTAATGAGACGCTCGTGCATGCTGTTGGTGAGCCACTCTTGCGTGCCATTATCACGACTGGCGTTTACGTTATCGAGCGTGCTATTTGCGTGCAGGTTTTACGTGGGTTGCGACCTGTGCGCGAACTGGTACCACGGAGACTGCGTGGGCATCACGGAGGCCCTGAGCAGGACCATGAATGAATACGTGTGTGACGACTGCGCCAATGCCAAGATGAACAAGGAACTCTACTGCTTCTGCAAACAGGTGCGTGTTCCAGGCTGGCTGGCTGCAAACTGACCTCCTGCATCTAGAGCACAGAGTCACAGTTTTGATGAACTATTGTGGTCTAGTGTAGGGACTTCATTCGAGCGATAGCTGTGGGCTGACAGTTTGGAATCACCCATGGTCTAATGGGCGTAGTTACTTTGTTACAGAAATAATACAACAGGGTGACAGTATTGAACTACTGTGATCTAGTGTAGTGACTTTGTTCGAAAAGCACAGGGTGACCATGTTTTAGGAGCTTAGGTCTAAAGTAAACAGATTAATGAGGCGAGTGTTTTCCGCAGCTGTCTTTGGGAGGGAAACTTTTTCCCAATTAAATGGCTACGAATGAATTGCTATATCTGGCATCGTTCTGCGGTTCAACAAATTGTCGCATCGAAACAGTGGAAACCGTTGCTGTTAGTAGTTTTAAACGTCCACATGTTGGACATGTTACTGCTTCAAGCGCAGCGCGATGTGTGTGAAAGAATGACTTGTATTTTATAGGCGTGACTTTCATGAAAAATTATTTTTTGCATTACAGTAACAGAGTCGTAATGTTAGTCAGAACTAGTAAAAATGTTTCAGCCTTTGGTAGCCCTCAGGGGGCGTGGAATAGTCCATAGGTAATAGGGTTAGGTTTGTCTATCCTACGCTACGGGGACTGGCATCCGCTTGGGGACATGATTAGGTTACTTCAGCTCTAGAGAGGCCTTCGGGACTTCTGTTTTTCGTGCTTACTTTGTTTCTTACCATTTTCCTACCTTCTTTGCTAATTATTTTTTATCGTTTCTTCCTTTTCATTCTTAACTTGGTGTTTCTATACGCTGGGAATCCTGTGTGGGGGAACACACTTGTGCGTAGATTCACCATTCTCTAAAGTCCATACTAAACGGTCCGTTCTTTTTGCTCTCTTGATTTTGCATTAGTGTGCCTGAGGAGCTTTAAATTAGTAAGCTAATCTAAGCAGCCTTCAATGATAATTTCAAAGCATTCCACGTAAAATATCTTGCGCGTTTATTGCAGTCTTCAGTGTAGAAATCACTAGAATTTGTTTACTATGTTTATGTTTAGGCGCACACGCGCCCGGACAGTCATAGTATGTATAGCTGAAGTGTATCTCCTTCATCACAGGAGTGTTAGCTAACGAATTTCACGCTCTGAAAGGACGGGTGAAAGTCGTAATTCATGCTAGGTATTCGTTCATTTCTATGAGAACCTCACCATAACGGTCATGTGTGTGATGAAGCATGACCTCGCTTGACACTGGGGGCGTACAAATGAACTCTTGATTTTCTTAGTGGGAATATTTGAATGATTGAGGTAAATCGATCACCCAGTTGTCTAGTGCTAGTAGACGACCCTACTGAACTGCTCTGCACTGATATTGGCGACCCTACAGAACTGCTCTGTAGTGCTGTAAGACGACCCTACAGAACTGCTCTGTAGTGCTATTAGAGGACCTACAGAGCTGCTTATGATGTGTTTATCAATACATTCGCTGCCGCTAGACGCACGCGTGCAAGCGGCGTTTCATCACTTTCGGCCCAACTGTCGATTAGCTAAGTTTAAATTTTTAAGTTTAATTGCCTTCATTTGCTCTTGCCTCTGATGCACATGTACGTCTTCGTTGATCATGTTGGGCTCCACTTCGTAGAACTACAATAAAGCAAATGCGATTTGAATGCTCATTAATAAAAATAATTATGCTTTCGTGGAACAGCGAAAAAGTCTCGTGGCGACAGCGAATATGTTGAGACAAAGTTCCTCAACTGGGACTGCTTGTACCCCACGGCGGCGCATGATAGCATAGTACCGGGTGCGAAACGTATGCAAACTGTCCCGATACTAAATGAAGTATTTTCTTCTGTTGATTACATTTAGTGCCCATTGACTTTTTTCATTCTTGAAGGTGCCACGTTCGATTTCCAAGAAGTGCGAGGATACAGTAAGATATTCTTGGGTGTGTTCGAGTAAGAACACGTAGGTTGAGAACCACTGTATCAACCAACATGTGTGATCTCTTGCAAAAACAAAAACACAAATTCGGTACAAGTCATCACGTTACTCAAATCGAATATTACAAAAAAATTCATAAGTTTAGAAATTGCTAATATAATTGATTACGTGTATTAAGAAAACGTTTCGGAGACCAGCTCCTTCATCGTCGTCGTTCTGGTAAAATAACACTTGCATTATTGCATTGTTGCAGCCGTACGACGAGACGCAGTTCTACATCTGCTGCGAGCAGTGTGAGGACTGGTACCACGGGAGGTGCATCGGCATCATGCAGGGCGAAGCGGACGACATCGACGACTACATCTGCCCCAAGTGCCAGCCCAACAACGTCTGGAACCTGCCGTGCCAGAAGAAGCTTACCAACAAAGACTACACCGAGCTCAAGAAGTTCGCCAAAACCCTCGTCGTGAGTAGCAGGCCCCCTTGTCTCTGGGTGGGCTCTGGTTTAGTGATCCATTGACTTTAGTGTAGCGTTGTGTAACGTTTTTGTCGAGGCTGGGCTGAGTAGAAGCAGACGGAGTGGGCTTCTTGGAGACGGAGCAGAGTGTGCGGACGGAGATGGTACGTCAGCTGGGTTTGGGTGGCTGTAATGGAGGTGTGGGGTTATCGAGTTTGTCCTCTTCATCCTGGAAAGACTCGGCAATTCTCGTAGACGTCTTCAGCTCCTTGCCATGAATTCAGCACCTCGCTGCCTAAATTTTCATTATCTCTCGAATTATAATCTGCGAGATTATACTGGAAAGATGATCAGGAATAGCCCCTGCGTCAGTCTGGAGACACTGAAGTACAAAGCCTCATTTTCTATTTTATTGTTCCATTTTTGGGCTTGACTTATCTCTCATCGATTTGATCGCCATTTGCGAGGGTTGTCCCTGTTAATTAGATGTTAACAACACGCAACTCACGTCCCACACTTTGGGTTGTTGGCTGTGGGCAGCCGAGTAAAGATACGACGATATGGTCCTCTCAAAGTTCGTGAATTCTATAGAACCCTTGAATGATCGTACAGCTATCATCCCTAGCTCTCGGAAAGGCTCGTAAACATAGAGAAATTAATGTATTAATTATTAGTATTATTTTATTATGTATTCAGTAACCATTATAATGGAATGATTGTTATTAGTTATGTGGTGGCTATTGGAAATTATTTAGCTGCTATTGATACTGTTTTAATTATTATTAGACATGGTTACTTACAAGTAGCAAAGAAGTAGTTACTGATACTCCCGTAATGGCTGCTCGAAGCAATGAGCCCGTGGTGACGACATCAAGTTATACGTAGACGAGTGTTCCAATCCCGCGTGCGTTCTGAGTGTTCGAATTTCGTTTCAGTCCCACAAAAACGCCTGGCCGTTCCTGGACGCGGTGGACCCGAGCCAAGTGCCTGACTACTACAAGGTGGTGCGACAGCCCATGGACCTGCGCACCGTGGAGCGTCGAGTCAAAGACCACCACTACAACCGCCTCGCTGACTTCGTCGGGGATATCATGCTGCTGCTGGACAACTGCCGCCTTTACAACCCTCCCAACTCCTCCTTCGTGTCGTGCGCCGCCACCCTAGAGTCCTTCTGCTGCTCCAAGCTGAAGCTCTTCAAGCAAAAGATGACCAGCCAGACTCCCACGCCGCACCACTGACCTCACACTACTCGTGTGCGTCCAAAGTGTACCTAGCACACCTGCTTCATTGACACGGAGCTCAAGAGCTTACTGCAATTAGCTTCAAGTGTATAGTTGTCTGTAAGCGGCTCTCTTACGAGTGTAGATCCATCACACGTCTTTCATGCTTACTAACTCTGCACTGTACTCGCGTGTAGCTGTTTCCACGCTCACTGACCGCTCACAGTGATGTCGGTTGTGGCGTGCATCTGTGGTATCCCGTACATTATGCCTGAGTAGCGTTGGTTGGACTTGACTCTCCCAGACGTTTTGAGTCCCATCAAATCCTGCCCAAAACGCTATTCCTATTTAGGTATCGCGTTATTGATGTTTAGTGTAGGGAACTCAGAAACCGGAAGCTTAACATATCTGTTCTCTACAGTCTTTACAGTTGAGAGCTATTCGTACAAATACGATATGACACATGCTTTTTCTCCTAGACGTTGGGTGTGAGCCCAAATATTTATGTCAGTATGAAATACGAATACATAATGCTGACACCAGGCGCGTTGGTGGCGTTGCTGTGTATATTACTATCATGCTTTCGCTAATCTAACCCGCACATGAATGCTATGTCGGGAGCGCAAATTTTGTAATCTATGTCAATGAGCTTGTATCCTTAATACTCGAAACATTGCCAACCACGGTCTGAAGTTGAGGAGGCGTGCTGATAGTGCCCATGTTGACACTTTTTTCCATTTAGGAAATTACCGAACTCTTCCCTGTGTTTGAAAATTCAACAAGCATAGTGCGCTGTGCCAAGACCAGTCGTGAAAATGTGTCTGTCTCGCCCATGCTTGAATACTTGGGAACTCGCTTGAGTCACGCTCTGTTTTGTCGTGATGTTCGGTCAGAGATTTCAGTTCGACTGTGAGTGGTGCCACGTGAATGAGTCTTTCTTTGGAGCTCGTGTTGCCTCAGTAATTGTACCTTGTATTTCTGTTCTCAATAATGTCTGTACTTGGTATTGGTCAGTTGAGCCACCATGCATGGAGGCGAAATCTAGCGCGCTGTCTGCGGACTTCTTTGTACCTGTTCCCATTGTTCACTTGTGTTCAGTGATCGTACTTCTGTGTGTAACCAGCCCTTGAGGTGTCTGAGAGATTGGTTACGATGTATAAAAAATAGAATTTCGATACCGACCATGACTTTAGCACTGACACAAATACGATCACTTTTCCCCAAGATGCCATCGAGTCTTTGTTTTTCTCTGGAGCCTGTAAACTCAAGTACGCTATTAGCGTATGAATTTCTTACGTTACTAAGGAATTACTCTCCCTGCTTGCTGTATTCAGGGAGATATCTATTGTAAATGAATATATAAATCATGTTTTAAACAAAGTTATAGCTTTAATTTCATATGTACAGCGATCGTGATCGACATGGTCAACTATGTTCTTCGAATATTGTCGACAGCATCTGCGTCTTGATGGTGGTCTCTACGCTACAAATGGAAATACGTTTTTGTAGTTAATCTTTTCTCAGTCTACTTCTGTGCATTAAACTATTGTGAATAGCCATTTTTTAAGCTGTTGTATAAAGTGTAATTTTGTACAAACATTTTGAGATCTATGCACTAACTTGACCCGTTTGGGGTCGCTCCATGGTGTTCCTCGGAGAGTTCTTCATATCTGTACCCTCGTTTGTCAGGTGTACAGTTGAATTGTTACGAATTTTCTTTCTGAACTTGGTTTCGCTTGATGAACGTGTTTATTGCACCGATATTAATTTCAATCTTCGTTTCTTCTATATTGTGACCTTACTGACTACTCGTTGAACATTTTATTTTACAAGGACGTCGTTTAATTGTGTGTGTGCCCTGTAATTACAATCTTTCTGATTAGCTGTCGGCGAGAAAAGACTCAACTCTGCGCTTCTCAGTATCTCTGGCTGTGGAATTTAGGAGGTAGGGTTGCTGATCAGAAATCGAATAATATTTCTTCTTTTGGTATCCACGGACGTGATGCTTGCCACTCTCTGTGTCGAGGTGCCCAGGACACAAAGGGGAAATACCAAAACCAGCGATTACAGTGCGACGGGTTGACACTAAATTGCTTGATGAATTTAAATTCAGTTCCACTGTATAGTTCACATACATGTTGACCGTCTATGACGGAAAGGCGTTCCTGAGCTGTGTAAAAATATTCTATTTTATTCCTTAATTTATGATATATTAATTAAATTCGAGGACGCAAATAGAAAGTCAGACCCCTATCCTATTTTTCATGAACATGGCTTTGCAGAACCACGTGGACATTTTGTTATGAGTTAACAAAAAAATCGGGCATTATCGGGTTAAAACATCGCAGTTCTGGCCTACCGCCGTGGCTGTGCGCTGCGCCAACAAATGTTGAGCGAGGTAACAGCCATTTAATGTTCGTTCAACTCCTAGGCGCGTGCGTGGCGATAATAACAGTTGTCTCTTTCTGTTCTTGCTTCTCTGAGTACAAAATTGATACTGTTAAGAATTGTAATAAATCGAAATTAATGGTGAAATTGCGAGTGTTACTGTAACTTTGTAAGAAATTCATTTTATAAAAGTTACCTAGCATGTACTGTGTTCTCATCACCTTTTGCATTTTCCACTCGTAGATGTAAAGGATTAGCACACGGACTTTAAGGGTTAAAGTCGAGCTGGATTAAGTCCTGAATATGGGTTTAATTAGAGAAAAAAATGGATAACCTGACAATAGTGAAATGCAGAACAGCAAGCTAATTTGGAACAAGAATGAAGTCTTCGTTAAACTCGAAGGAAAATGGATGCATGGAACTTCCGCGAATGAAGACAAGTGGAAAAGTGAATAAAAATGACCTCTGCCAGTAGTGCGATTCATTATTTTATTCGTATTCAGCTTCTTCGTAGCGACGTTCGGCTGAGCAGTAAGGTGGCACAGAGGTCTAACAGTATTCCGAATGGAGAATGAAACTTTTTCACAATCATATATCATAGATTAATTAATAGGGCATTTTGAGCCACGCTAGAAATTTCGGTAAAATAATACTTGGTTAAGGGGCCAATAAATTTTTTTACCTAGCGAGTAACAGCCTAGTCGTTCAAATGAGCTT
>VOMN01097870.1:0-19993 GCA_014899125.1 Orchestia grillus | reverse complement strand
AAAGTACCGCACCATATTCTTAACAATTATTTTTTCAAACGTTTATACGACGTGCGATGTTAAAACTACTGGCCTATATTTTTTCGGGACGTGTTTCTCTCCACCTTTGTGTATTGGCTTCTTCCATACTTCGCATAGTTTTTAAATATAGTCCTATACATTGAGTCGCATACACACACACCTCATCGACAGGGCCAGCACATTTGACACCGTATTCCTGCCCCGCCCTGAGGGCAGAGGTCGCGCCGCCATCGCATTGCTATGTGGACCAGCGGCGGCGCTCGGATCCCGACGGACTTCAACGTCTTTTAATTAATGATGCTGGAAGGAAGTTCAATTCAATTTACCCCCAATTAACTTTTGTATCTAATAGGGAATATTTTTTGAGGGGTATGATATATCCCTCCGGGCGATTTGGAGACTTCAGAAGTTTCGGCTTAGTGATTCGTTCGAGTTGGAGAGAGTTTATTTTCATAAGGTTGTAATGGTTTAATCTTCATTCATCACTGACAGTTATGCAATAAAAGGCGAAGCAAACAGCAATGATTTAGGGTACGGAGCGTCATTTGTCTTTCCTTGTCCAATTGAACACAGCACCATTCCTCTCTGATAACGTAGTTCATTGCCGTGCTGTTTTCTCTATAAAATAAGGTTGCGGGAAATTAACGACTCGCAGCAGAATAGAGGAAAATAATTTCCATGACTGTGAAGCGATCAGGTCTCGACCAATTCAGCTTGCGTAAGAACTGAGTGCTGGAAGCATCGGTTGTGTATCCCTTCATCTCTGGGCATTTTGAGCCGCGCGCTCGACGTGGCAGTCGGTCTTTGGATCTCATTACCTTCGAGCGCCGCGCACAATGAGCATTAACATAGAAATCGGCCATAAACTAACATAAGCCATTCAAAGCGTGTCTCGTCGCACAGGCCTCCGCTGGAGCGGCTAAGAGCTCCAGATACATGCACGGACGCTGCTTTCTTCGCTTCCAGACTTCCAGTCGAGAGCTCGAGGGCTTTCACTGTGTAATTTTTCGCGGAATGCGTGAGTAAGCGGCAGCATATTAGGCCATATCTGTCTTGGATTGTGCTGTGTTTTGGTCGCGGCTGCTCACTCAATGGCTGGAGATCTCTTGGAAAATATTTTACGAGGCCTCACGTTCGGAGTTTTAAGGCCTGGCTTTTTGTGTAGTTTTGCAACACCGTACGTAGTTGCTGCTGAGATTGTCGTTCTGGAGCAGAGTATGCAGTATTCAGGAGTGCTTCGTACGACTTTCATTGACGCTCTTGTATTATAAGGCCCATGCTGATTTCTTTACGAATTCAAAACACACAAGGACACTTTTTACAAGTGCATCACTGACTGGAATTTTGCCAGGCCCAGGACATTTTAAGGGAGGCCATTCGAAGTTATTTTTTCCGTGTTCGCGCAGCTGAATGCAAATCTCGCTTAGGATACTCTGCTCTCTTTTTAGGCTGAAGCATTGATGCGTGGAGAAACGCTCGTGAAAGCTGCATTCAACGAATTTTGCAGCGTCCCACCGAAGAAAAAATAATTTGCTCTGTAGGAGAATTAATAATAAGAATATTTCCCAGCTTGTTCCTACTATAGCGTGAATTGCGTAGTTGGAAACTTTCCTCCGAAACAACCATTGTAACTATGTGGAGTGCATTAGGTAGACGATGACTCTTTTCTTATCAATTAACGAGCTTTTCCATAGACCTTGGGTGTGAAATGAGCATCTGTAAGCGAGTTTCCCCTCTCAGAGCACCGTCCTGTTCGAGGTGCTGCAGGCAGCTGGTGGACCAGGCCGGGACTGTGAGAGCGCGTTGGACTCTAAAGACAAATTCCACACTTTTCAGCTTTCTGCTTCCTACTTCTTACAATTGGGAGCATTGTGTTGTCACAAAATGAGCTACTTTGTTCCGAGGTCACTCGTACAATTGAGCTGTTTTGTTATAAATTCGCATGCACCTAAATACGCTTGCTACGTTTTATTTTGAAGACCTGCAGCGCACAGACTAGGGTAAGACTTGCTGCCGAGGGTGCAGACTAGGGTAAGACTTGCTGCCGAGAGTGCAGACTAGGCTATTCACAATAGTTGACGTAAAACGGTAATGACTTCCATCCAGCAGAGAAGAGATGGACTGAAAAGTCTTAAATGAACGTCATTTAGCTTCCAACATTAAAACACCAGCTTCCGAGCGATTTTTTTAGAAACCAACCCCTCCCTTTCGCTTTTGGCTTTCTGGAATCAGTGGCAACGGAAGATGAATGTCCCAACTTTCCTTGATCTTTTATGCCAAGTTGTGACAGTTCGCTCCTGCCGGTCCCTCATGTTTTGACGGATGAGTTTCAACGGCTTCCAGTCCTTTAATCGCATTCTCGCATTCCTCGATCATCCGAATTTTACCCTGCCTTAAATGATGCCTAGGGAGAAGCCCTGGTTTCGCAAGTCATGCTCGCGTGACGTCAGACGCAGCGGTCTCAAATCGGTCCGTTGATTAAAGCAGCTTCATGCGTTCTACTTAGAATGTTTTTGTTTATGTTCACTCTCTGACCTAGTGATACATCATAGATTGTTATCGTTGAGAACACTGTGCAGTTAGCGCTAAAAAAAATTAATGAAAATATGGATGAATTTAATTAAACTTGCAACTTCCCACTCTTTTGTGCGTTGTTATTTGATGAGAACGAACTTTTTTGTCACGAAAATTTCCATGGTAAAATGTTCTTGATGTCAATTAAGTTTTGAACCTCATCACAGTTACCTCGTTTCATAATCATTTGTTTTTGTTTTAAGCACTTCATTGTTGCTCGGGAGATTTTTTCAATGTTTTAAAAGAGAAGATATAAAATTTGGCTTATTTTCTCACCATTTGCACAAACATCGTAGCCTTTTCGATTCTTTGTAGGCTAATTTTTTGGTACACATCCTAGATGAAACTGAATGCCATACTGATATTCACTTATCAATTTATACGAATTACATGTCCTTGTTCACTGATTTCACTGATTGTGAATTTGATGACACCTTCCCCGGCAATCAATAAGATCGTCTTCCATGGGGACCCGTGTGAAAAAGAATATCCTGTACAGATCTCAGTTTCCATGGAAGGGGCCCGCAGCAGCGCTGACAGTCTGGCGAAGCGACACTTCGTGCCCTGGCACTCGTACACTCTGAGCATTGAACTCTCACTAGAGTTTTTTTTTAGTTTCCTACGGCGTTCATAAATGATTAACCTTATAAATAAAAACTGTTCGAGCTAGAAGTACTAAATACATATTGGTAAATTTGTTTCAAGATTTTGAATATTTTTAGATTTTAGTTTCAATTTACTAAACATCCTACTCTACATTTTTAAAGTTAGGTTTCAATTTTTCAAGACACCAGGCTTCAACTTTTGGAAATTAGTTTCAATTTGCAGAACACATTATTCTGAGTTTTATAATTGGTTCCATTTATGAGGACACCTTGTACTGATTTTTTATTTATTTTCATTTCAATTTGCTAAGCCCCTTGCTTTGCGTCACGAATTTGGGTTGGTTTCAATTTTGAAGCCCCTGCCTCAGGACGCGCCGCCCTCGTCCCGTGGCGGAGCACGGCTGGACCGTCTCGCCCGAGTCCATCAATTTGAGGAGACATGGAAGCGGCGGCTGGAGATGCCCGACACGCTCGTATGTCCTTGTCATTTTCGTGCAGGTGCGCTCACACCAGCGACAGAGTGGCTGCAACACGGCCAGGCCATTCCACAGGAGCACACTTCGTTTCAGCACTTGTGAGCCAGTGTTGCATGACCGAATAAAATTCATCGGATACTCGTCAAAGTGTTTTACTGACTTGCATCAAGCGGCCGCGCACGGTACATCAATTGAGCAAATGTGAGAGTCATCCTTTCCTTGCACTCTTCGCCGTACATTTGAGGCTCCCCAGATATTTTCAACAGCTGTGCAGGGATTGAGTCGGTCCCTGTGAGCGTCACTTGGAGACGCTGGGGGTTTGGTAATGTGAACGAGTGCCTTCATCTTTGGCTGTTGGGGCAATTGCTTCTATTTTGGACGTACCTTTCTCTCCTTCCTCTTTTTTCTGTTTCTATTTGTTCTTCCATTTTTTAACTTATTATAACTTCAGGCATATTCCACTTCACAAATGTCTCGGATCTACTCTTCCATTTCAAATAGGACTCATTTGCTCAAGTTGTTAAGTTCTTCAGTTTTCCCTCATGATATCGAGAGACTCACTCGACCACCTGCGCAAACTTCTGTCCCTCGTCTGGATACCTTCGTAGTACTTTTCGTCTGGACTCCTCACTGCAGTCGCGGCAAGACAATAGGATTTTTCAAATATTTCCAGTGTTTAGGAGAGCAACATGCATCGTCAGATAAGTGTCTTTCCGTTTGACGCTCCTCACCAGTAATTGATTCTAAATCACTAGATCTGCAGTTCGATCTCTTTTGAACAACGTCTTCAGAGAGTGACTTAACATTCTGGTCTTGGTGCTATTCCCGGTACTTCTTCCAGCGAACAGATTTGAAATTCTCTTTAGCAATTTGTTTTCAACATTGCAAATGCTGTGTGGTGGTCATCGTATTTGTTGTTTGTCTGCTGTTTTGTAATGAATGCTAGAGTAGATAAGAATTTCTTGTTCGGATCAGGAAAGTTATACAGACAACCATTTTAAGTTGTAAGACAGAATTTAGGAGAAAATTATTTTTCATTCTAGTTTGCATAGCAGCTTTATTTAACCAGGAAACGTCGAGAGAGAACCAGGCTGCAAACTTCTCTGGGAGCTCCGTACAAAATCAAATATAGTATCAGGAGCAAAACAAAAATCCTATTTTTAGTCATAAGCTCCCTGGACAAGACAAGAAATTAGTCACATGCTGGTAATATGGTGTAGGACCTCAACGAGCACGAATAATAGCGGCAATTCTGCGCGGTATTGAGTTCACAAATGTCTTAATGTGCACCTGGCCAATTTTTAACCACTCTTTAAGCCACAACGATCTCGTAGTTCGGCCAGAGTATGAGGACGATTTTCACGATGTCTAACTTGTCGTCCTAGGTGATCCCGCAAATTTTTCTATAGGGTTCATGTCTGGGGACTTGAGGAGCCAACCGAAATGCCTGACATATCGTGAATGACTGAACCAATTAATGACAGTTCTAGCCCGATGCACCTCACAGTCGTCGCCATCCTGGAAGATAGGCAAAGCAACATGCCTTCCTTCACTCAGATATTGTGCAAATGACAAATCTTGGTTATCTAGAAGCTCAGTTTAGCCATGCTGGTTCAGTTTGAGAGATACCTCCACTAAAGAACCCACTTCTGAGTAGTTGAAACAGCCCCAGACCATGACAGACCTTCTTCCTCTTAGTATCGTCCCTGGCACATAGGTTTTGTTGAAGGCTTCATGAGGTCTTTTATGGACAAGATGGCAAGCACCATTGCAATAGAGACCGAATAGTAATTCATTGACCACATGACACATCTCCATTCCTCTACAGTCCAATGTCCGCGTGCTTTGGCCTGGTTTAAACGATTTGTCTTGTGGGGAAGAGTTAACATCAGCAATTTACGAGCCACTCTGCACCAATAGTGCTCCATACATTCGTTGTATGGAGTTTCCAAAGAAGAGTTCGTTCAGACACTGCATGAGAAGGACATTATAGACGTTTCGCAGTAGTTCCATCCTTGATGTAGAACGTTTCCGGTCAACCAGTCGGGAGAGACGGCGGCCGTCCATATAGGTTAAAATTTTAAACCAGCCGCAATTTTGGCTTCCCTTGCCGTACGTACAAGATTGCGTCCATTTATGGTAGATGTTCATATTAGTGCGGTGTAAAACATCAGTGAATATCACAACTTCTTGCATTGGGTGTTTCAAAACCCGACCAATGGCAGTAGCTTTTTTTGCCACCCCGAGACGTCTTGCTTTTGCCCCATCGTTGTGGAAAAACCGGGAAATGAGTCTATACCTTGCCAGATTTGCATGAAGACTGATTCCTGTTTAGTACTCGCAAATAACCTAAACTTCAGTCACTTCTGTATAAGCAGATTGATGAACGTTGTAAATAACTGCAGCTCTAAAAACAGTTTGTCGCTAATTTTTTGTCCAAGGAGCTTGTTTGATGTATTTCTGGGGTACACTGAACATGATAAAATAAAAAGAGTTATCATCCTGAATTCTAATAAATAGATGTACTAAAAATATTCATCGGTATAATTTGATAGCTTTACAATCTAAGAATGCAGTTGTAAGTGCATGGCTATTTTCAAACTTGAGCTACAGCTGCATAAAATAATGCTAACGAGAAAATCTCACCGAGCTGCAAAATAAACAATAAAAAAAAGAGAACAAGGTATGACCAGCTCACATAAACTAGAAAAAAACATTTATACAGCGAATCAAAACGAAATCCATCGGAGCTAAACAGTATTTAGAGCTATTTTCTGCACGAAGCAAAATGTCAAACAACATTTGGTCATTTCACATGAACTTGCTTAGAAATTCTGTATAATGAGAGCCATGAGACATTATTGAGGTGAATCATTATTCTTGTTGTGACTCCATTACCTCTTGTTTTCATTGCTGTCACTGCTCCATTACCTCCCGTCTTCATTGCTACCATTACCTCTCATATTCATTGCTGTCATTACCTCATTACCTTCCGTCTTCATTGTTTACATTACCTCCCGTCTTCATTACTATCATAATCTCATTACCTCCTGCCTTTATTCACATCAGCGATAATTCCTGTGTCGGTCATATCGTGCGCACCAGGCCCTCATTTCGTCGCCGCTGCCACTTCAGCTTTATTGAGCGCGAGTGGATCCGCTGGATGAACTCCAGCGCATAGAGATTCATGTCATCTATTCTTGGCTGCCCGAGTGCATCCCATGTACCATTTCCTCCAATTGCTTTTTTGGTTAGATGTGGCTCTCGCTCGGTAGCTTTCCTTCTCCACACGAACTCTCGGTGCTTCATTTTTGAAATTCGACCGTTGTGCGAGGATCGGGCTCCATATCTCAGCAAATTCGGGCCGTGCCTCCTTTGCCCTTCTTGGCCATGTCTTCCTGCTGTGCACCATGTCCCCCGCCCACTCGGGTCCGTCTCCACAGGCCTGCCCCCACCGCCGCTGTGCCCGCAACATCTGTGCAGCTCAGGCACAATTGCACAGTTCCTGGTCGCGTCACCCATCGTTTCCGGGCACCTCTTCCCATTTCAGAGTTGCTGGACTTTTTCTATTCGAACTGTGCGCGGTGACATGAAAGTTAGAATAGAACTTGTGTTCCTGTGCAGTGTCATGCATGTTAACCCTTTTCAGTCAAAATTATATAGGCGATAAAGCTTCATGTACCTATGTACGAAACACTAGCTGTAATTTGATGTACGAGTACATATACAATACGCAATCAAAAACTTTCTCTCCCCCAGGAGAGAGGTGGATATTAAAAATCAAACTTAGTAGTTTATTCGTCGCATGGACTCAAAAGTTTTTTCCAAGCAATCTAAATGAATATCTGTCTAAAGTACGGGCGAACGATGAGAAAGATCTTCCAACGAAGAAGCAGGAGGTGTTGAGGCTCACACCTTCCATTGCTATTAGTCCCAAAAAATTTCGATTGGTTTTGAATCAGGAGACTCCGGAGACCATCTCAAATGAGAAAATGATCCCTTGTGATCAATGAACCAATCTCACACTACATATTAGACGGGTGGATGCGAGTGTTGTCGTCTTGGAAAATACTGAGACAATCAAGAAAAAGGAAAACCCTTAGACGGACGTACTTGGTCACCTAGAATGCTCAAATCCTGAGATTTGATTTTGTTGCTGTACACGGCTGCCCAACCTAATTCCGACCCTGTGAATCACCCTCTGACCATCACAATCTTGCCCCGTAAGCTTATACTGTCAGAGCGACGCATGAAGGATCCAAAGCTTTATCGAATTCCCGCCTCTAACTCCGCCATCTTCCTGGAACAAGGTAAATCTCGATTCATCCGTCATTAGGGCATGTTTTCATTGTCCTACAGGACTACATTGTCCTTTCGCAAATTGGAGCTCTCTCGTTTGATTTTCTTCCAGCTAGCTGATGGCGGCGCAACCCCTAAACTCATTCTCATCAGCTCTCGGCGCATGGTGTTAGTATCAATTTTCTTAGCCCCTTTGTTGTACATGCTAGTCAACAGCTGAACAGTTTTCTGCGGTTTGCTCCCACCAATCGCTTCAGAGAAGGCTTTTCGCAAATATTCAGGATTTTAAATCGGCTCCCATTACCACTGGATGACTTCACTTCACCTTTTTTTTTACGACTTAATTAACAAATTGTTCTCACCCCAGTCCTAAGTCTGATGGAAATCATTGGAGACACTTCTCTGGTGGATTTCTCTGCTCGGGACAAACATATAACCTGTTCTTTGTCAAAAACAGAAGCTTGTTTTGATGGCTTTTTTCGAGCGGTATTATTCATGCTTGTTGTTGCTGAGAGCAGGTGCAGCGCTGACTACCAGTGACACTGATCGCAATTATTGTTACCATATTCTTTTACTTCAGATTGATTTTGAAGATACCTACAAAGAATTATTTAAATTCTATCTCCGTTTTTACCAGGGATTGGCGAACTTTTTGACCTGTACAATGAGGCGACATTCAGTTTATCACGAAAAACTACCCTTAAAGGGGCATAGGATAGGCGATAGGGTTAGGTTAGTTGAGTTTGTCTATTCTATGCTAGGAGGACTTATGATCCCAGGGGACACTGTTAGGTTACCTCAGCTGGGTATGGATAGATCTTCTGGACTCCTGCGTTGCATGCATGCCCACTGTACTTCTTCAATTTTTACATCTTATTCACTATCTCTTTTTTTCCTATAAATTTCTAGCTTATTGCCTCTATGTGCTATGGATCCTATACGGGAACGCACCTCGTCGAGGCATTTTCACGTAAGCAGGGAGTACTTTCCTTGGACAAGGAAGATTAAACCACACGTTCCTCACATCCCTCACCACGCCATTAGTTGTAAGGCATTGAAAACCCAACGGTAAAACGTGTTGGAATTAATAAAGGTTCTTTTTTTTTGAGAATAGATTCCCGGTTTTCTGCAGTCCGTAGAAAACGGTTCGTTCTCTTTCGGTGCGACGCTTCGAGTCCCCTAAGCGCTGTGATCTACAAATGCCACCGCTACGACTGCTCCTTTTCAGGGAAAACTTTCCGCATTCTAATGAATGAGGGACATTTGATCTTTTGGGTCATATACTGTAGGGTTCATTTTGTATACATTTTACTCACCAGATATCCTTTAGGGCTACATGACGTCATCCTGATGAAAGTTTAAGTGGTTTCAAGCAGTTATTGTGAATCTATGACAAGCTTTATAAACAGTTATTGAATGATGGGAAATTTTTACTCATATATAATTCATTTTTCACTCGCGGATGGGCTTGCTCTAGAACATCAGTAGTTGCAGCTGATAAACTTTTCTCATTCTGCATACATTTATTGCAACATGAGCTGCTAAGCGTACAATTGCACAAGTTAGGTTTGTTCACCTGTACCCTCACAGCCTCCGTATCTTCCAGTTAATTTCATCGGCTCCCGTCCGTATGATTGACATTTGGACAGCGTCTAAATAATTACTTGCGTCATCTCGCTGGACAAACACTCCAACTCACAACACACTCGAGGTTCTGGGAACTGATATCGCAGGAGCAGTGCCTACAGCACTCCGGTGCGCAATTGCCGGTGCGCAGCAGACGGGCCTCAATAACGCTTGTCAACTCAAGCCGACATCTTCCTTGCGTTTCCGCTCCTCGCGCCCGCTTCAGGATAACACGGCCATTCCTGCCTCGCCTGAATTTCTATCGATATTAATGGTATTAGACTGTTTCCCTTGCACGCGTCCGTGAAAACTATGAACCTGTTGCGGACATGCGTGGGTGTAGGCGAGTTTAGAATTTGATTTACAGCGTCGTAGGGCTTCCTTCCCAAAACCAATATCTACAACAATGCAACAATAATTGAGAATTGTATTGTATCCTAACGTAAAAGTATAAGTACTGCCTGCTTTTAAATGTTGATTGCATGTTCATTTTCAGATTTCTGAACGGCGTTGGAATAACCACGGTATTTATATTAAACATAACAAGTTTTTTTTAGCGCTTACATCTTAAGCCACATCACAGTACATGCAGTTCTGTGCGCGCATGTGCAGTGAGCTTGCAGGCTCAATGCGGCCGTCTGGTGGGCGAATGCAGTGGGTGCGTAGGAGAGGTCCCCCAGCGTGTGCCCTCCCTGGACGTCTTCATTAAGAAGCTGGATAACTTTTTACAAACTATCCCCGATAGGCCTCCCTTTATAGAGGCCCAAACATCTTCAAGATATTCAAGATATTCATGATATTCACCCCCAGGTTCCCTGACGCTAGTTTCCGCTGTAGACTCGCACCACAGCCGCGTCCTGCAGGCTGAGCAGTGGGGCAGGTAGGGAAGCGGCGGCACTCCCCACCGTGCTGGCATGAGGTGTTCGAATACTGCAGACGATAAGCTGTACGGGCTAGAACGAATTTTTTTCTAAATTGTGGGCTTCAGCTTGAGTGATCGGCGTCGTATTCCAATTTCGATTTTCGTCTCGTGCATTTCGACTATGACTAGTGTCAACTTGTCTGTTTGACAGGGATATTCCTAAGCTGTACTGATAATTAATTTGTGAATTCTTACTCCTATATTATACTTTTCAAACGCCAAAAATTTTGTCTGAGCGTATTAAGAAGTGATTATCTTCCATCTATCACTTATGTGTTCAAAAAATTTCACTTTATAATTCCCCATTTAATTTCTTAACTGAATTTAATTTTTAAAAGTTTTTTCGTCTACAGCGATTTTTACTCCTTGTTTTACATTGTAGGCTCGCAAACAGCCACTTTCCATATTTTGTGTAAGACTCAGTCTGGATTCGCATTCTGGATTCCAGCAGAAATTATTTTCCTATTTCAAAATTGAATTAACGAGGAAAAAAACCATTTCACCGATCATGTGTGATGTCTCAGTAACTTTTGTCACTTGGCTTGAAGAAATAAAGAAGAGGCTGGCAGACTGAAAACGCTCGCCCAGCTTCGCACGAGGGACGTTCCACTGAGTTGGTGCGTCGCCAGCGGCCCTGCGTCCTGTGCCACTGAGTTGGTGCCACTGAGTTGGTGCGTCGCTAACGGCCCTGTGTCCTGTGCCTGTCTGCTACGTCACGGCTTCATGTCACGGCACGTGAAGTGCCTTCGAAAACCTGATTGCCTAAAGTGAAATCAAAAGTGAAATTAGAGCATTGTGCATAGGCTGTTGCAGCACGCAGGCCTAAGAGGATCCCGCCTCACGAAGCCCAGTCGCTCAGTTTAAGCAATACGCAAATTTTGGTCCGTTCTTGTTGGAAAGGTTACGGAGAGTCTCCCGTATCTGAACGCTAGTGTATCATTTTTATGTAGTACCAAGCCGCCAGTGACCCCATGTCACTGTTGATTAGATGTATTTACGAATTGTCTCCAGCCCTTCACTAAATTTGGAAGAAAAGTATCTAGAGAATAAAAAGTAAGAGTTTTCATGCATCAAGGAAAAACCTGTTTGTAATTTCCGTAGATTGCGCAACGCAAACGTCAATTCACGACCACAAACAAGCAAGCAAACATTTCAAACTTTTAGTCCAGTTTGACAAGGGCTGTGACTCTTGATATTTTCTCCTACTAGACTGTTTTGTGAGCTTTTTGTGCCCGCAGAACTACGGTTCGAATGAAGTCCCCTAACGTGGTCTGACGGCTCGCCTGTTTTAGGAAGCTTCGCTGGATAATACCAGACAAATTAGCATAGCTTTTCCAGGAGCCCGCAGTTGAGGAAACGTTCCTGGAAAACTTCTTGATGTTCTTTTCATATTTTGCTCTGGGATTACCCAGGGTACCAACCGCAGTACCAAGAAGTACGATTCTACTTGGTTATTCGATACTCTGTATTGTCCCCTGCATTCCTGAAGTCAGTTTTCAGGCGTTTCTATTAGAACACACTTATCACAAAGGGATTCCAACGAGTAGTGGAAATAGTAACAATGCTTCTTTCAGAATAACTGCAGATATACACAGACCTCTCTTTCACATCCGCTGAATGAGAGACTTGTTTACTGCAGCAATAACATGATCTCACCAGCGTGAAGCTTTACCATTTACCCCGAAAAATTGCGCCCAAAAACGAGCATAAAATTCCGTGGCCGATTTTTGGTCCATTCGGCCTCGGTTTCTCGGTGCACAGCGACGCGTGGGCGCAGTTCACAGTGCCAACACTGCAGCACGGCCGTGCTGAGCGCTGCCTGCAGTCCTGCTGCGTTGTCCTGTGTGCTTCTGGTGCGTGTCTTGTGTTCCTGCTGCTCTGCTGCTCTGTGTGGCTTCTGTGTGCTTCTGGTGTGTGTCTTGTGTTACGTCCAGAGTTCAACTGAATGAACGACGAGGACAAACCAGCATAGCGTATTATTTATAAATGTTTCATTCAAAAGGTGGGTGAAAAGAGGATATTTTCGTTCAATGCGAAAATAATTGCTTGCGCATTATTTCGTTCATTTATTAACAAGTTCGTCCTGTTAGGATGACATCCTACGCCGTTGCTGAACTTGCTGCATCTTTGAGACGACGTTACACTGCGCACAGGGAACTCGAGTAATTATTACTACCCGCTCGGCACTTCGTTTGTCTTCAGAGAAGGTGAATTTTTTCTCGGCCGCAACGCTAAAAGTCTTTGCTCTTTTCTCGAGTTAAAGTTTACCGTTTGGTCCAAAGGAGTCGTTCTGCGTCGGGGGCAAAACTCGCTGCAAAGTTTTTGTCGAGCTGAACCCGACGGAGATTGTCGGTCTTTAGAGCGGAGCATGTAGCGGCTGCTGGAGTCGTAACGGATGTGAAGAGGCCAACAGGTGCTGTGCTCTCTGCCAGCACTCTGCGCAATTGCTGGCCGGCTCCCGGCACGACTCTCTATTTCCTTATTGTTTTCAGTTGCTGTCTAATTGTTGCCTTCTGCTTGCCCGAATCTACTGGGCTGTTCCTTGCTTGAGCGTCTCAAACTGATGTCCCTGTCAGCTCTTAACGTGCTTCGTAGTCGCTCTTTGAGTGGCGCAGGTTCTCTTAAGTTTCAGGAAATGCACTGGCAAACTACGGTGCTGAATTTTGGATGCACTTATTCAAGTTTTGCGCGTTTGACTCTAGTAGATTTGTGAGTTTCAACCACATATTCTATTCCAAAGCTCAGTTCTTTTAATTCTTGAATAACTTTTACTTGCTAATGACATACCTTCCGTATTTCAAGTCAAAGAGGAATTTTTCATATTCTCAAGCCAACATTGAGTAAATGAACATAGTGACAGTGAAATTCGTCGCCAAATTTGAATTCAATTTTAGCATTTTTGCTTCACGAACTCAACAGATACTGACGAATTGCCAGAGCTGGGCGTACTTGAGTTAAACTTCAGCTAATAAAGCGATGACTAAGAGCGAAGTCATATTTTGGTTACCAAAGCACGAGCAATATAAAGTAACTGTCGTGAGCGGAAATTGTCTCTACATCGTCGCATACAGAAACAGTGTGATGGTAGTGATTCTCGAAAAAGTCTACGGTATCGCGAGTTGATGTTTCACTACCTTAAGCTCTGGGCTCGGAGACAGCCGTGCCTCTCATCTGAAGCTTGGGGAACATTACCGCCAGATTATACCGTTCCTACTTCGGGGTACCCTAAATTTATTCCTTCACTGCACTAGTCTTCTGGATGTTAGGCTAAAACAAATTTTAGGTAATCCTGACAGAAGGACTATGGATGCATTATTTCAAGGAACTTTATCAGATATGATGCAAGGTGCAGGAAAGGTTGAAGGATTTTAAGCAAAACATTCATTACTGAAAAATAATTTTCCTTCTGAATAAATGGGCCTCAATAAGTTTTTTCGTGGAAAAGTTGAATTAATGGAAAATATTGGATTTCTCTTACCTGTTTTGAACAAGTCGTCAGCATGAACTCAAGGCACTCTTTGCACTGACGCATCCAAAAATGCATAGGCGTGCAGGAATGGTGTTCTTTGTCCCCCCACTGCACTCTGAGCTGACGGAGGTACAGTGCTTAGGATCAGGAATTGGACGTTAGCATGCGTGCGTGTTGACCACTGCATCAAAACTGGAGCATTGGGTCGGCATGGGTCCCAGATGACAGGGTGCCTATTTCTGAAATGAAAGACTAGGAGGTTTGCAAATTGGTTGCTATAATGCAGGGTGCGTACAGTATCTGAGGACACCATACGCACTTTTAGAAAAACAGCACGCATTAAACGATTCTCTTCATTTTTCGTCGTCATAAACTGTCCTTGCCTAAGAACGTATGATTTGTATCCGAGGTCTTGATGAACAACATTCCTTATTGTTCCTTCAGACACTTGAAGATCTTTGGCAAGATGTCGCATTGACTTCCGCGTATTTTCGTCGATCGTGCACTCTTCTGACAAACTCAGGTGTTCTGAGTGAGTCAGAGCGTTGGCAATGCTGTTTTCTTTTTTTCGTGCCCAATTCATCTCCGTTGTTTTCATTCAACTTCTTTCTAATTTTGTAGACGAAAGATCTGGCGACTTTAAGAAATTTTGTAATTTCTAAATTGCTGTATTTCGCTTCTATAGACACTATTACAGCGTGTCTTTTCATTATATTAGTTATAGTAGTATATGCATGGGATCTTTAGAAATCAAAATACATTAATTACTATCGGGTTAGTTTAAATTACGAAAATATAAGGGACCTCAGATACCCTACGCACCCTTCATAACATTTTACGTAGAAAGTGCCGTATTTATTGGGGATCCGAGGTCGAGGTGATCGATTCGACTAATTTAAACAAAGTTTGAGGGGAAAGACCCAAAAATTTATTCTGACGGTGCTGGTAATTACGCGCCGGTAGCTGCAAAAGTGTTGGCAGAGGCAGAAATTCTAAAATTGGGGGCATCAGCTTATGCAGCACCAAAAACTAAATAATAAAAGCTTACACACAGTTTTAATCTCCTCTTCGTTCACATATATTGAACATAATATTCCTAGAATAACGCCAAACTTACTCGTTGCGAGAGCTGTGCTGAAGTTTACGAGTGGATGTAGGTAGCCTCATTGAATGTAACCTAGAGCGCTATTGTGTCCAGATGACCGGCGCGCAGGCAGATTTTCCCTGGTTCCATCGCCAGAGTTTCTGTCTCGTAAAGTTCGCTGGCTGCTCGGCCTAACTCACTCGCTCTTTGACTAAATTAATAAATTATTCAGCCAAATTAAGTCGCTCTTGGGGCTCTGGGAGTTGGTTTTTAGCACCCACGACACGCCACGACCTGCGGCGTTCGGCAGCCCTGTGTCTGGCGGCTGTGCTGGGCAAGGTAGGAGGTGGATGTAGAGCTCTACCTCTCTGCGTTGTATAGAGTGTAGAACTGTAGTAAGCGAATGCAGCGTAAAAGCGTAACAAGAGTATGAGTATATAGAGTGCATAACTGTTTAAATGTACAAGTTTAATTTTTGAGTGCTATTTAAGTGTCACAAGTGTACCTGTATGTTATATGTGTAAGTGTAATAAGCGTACAGGGTGTACTCGCGTATACGTAAAAAACAGTATCAGCATTGTATTAATTCATAAAACAGTTCCTACTTCTAGCTCACACATGCCATAATTTCATCAGAAAATTACGCTTCCAAAGTCCTATGCCAGTGATCGTCTTAGCAGAATTATCGTCCCAAGCGTGAGCCGCTGTCATAAGCCCCAGCACCTACTTGTCAACAACTGCTTCTAAGCCTAAATGTGTTGGCGGTTGCTAAGTCTCAATCGTAGGGGAATGAGTAGCGTCAAGTAAAGTCAAGTAATGCATTGGAGATGAAGAATTGTCTCCCAGATGTCAATCTTTAATGAAAAGAAGCCCTCTCTTCGTAGGTCAATGACATCGTAGACGAAAATTCAATGGAAAACTGGAGTGACTATTGAACATTAACTGCGGTGGACCCAAGGCTCCTAACCTGGGAGGACGCTCGTGCCAGCGCCGTGTGAAAATCTCCTTTAAAAAACGTCTTGCACACGAGAATCAAACGCCTGGAGAGCATGAGGAAATCTCCTTCCCCCCTGATGTGAGGGGGACTTAACCCCTTCTGTAGTCATCTCGTTGTGTCTAATTTGAACTTAAACGTAATAAAAATTTGAGGTGCTCTCTTCTTCTGTTATTGCTGTACGGAAACGAAACGAGTGCCTTAACCTTTCACGACACCAATATTTTTGAATTTCAAACAAAAAGACAATTCTTTCGTAACGCTGACACAAGGACTATATTATTTTAGCGAAATGTGTCAGATATGATACAAGGTGCAGTTGAGGGTTCATTTAAAAGTTTGCTGATTTTTCTATCGAGCCATTTTCCAAATGTATCCGCATTTTCTTGGAAGTAAGAACCTTGACGACGCAGTTTCGGTGGAGAAATGTCTTCCTGACCTATGACGGTCTATGGGAATATAAAATGGTCAATTTAGAGCCGAATTTTCCACATAAAATTCGGCAGTACGCGGAGAATTACGTAGGTCTCCAGCTCCTGCTCGCCAGTCGCACGCGCGCTGGCTTCCAGGAGAAATTTTCTTTGTTTTAAATTTCGCTTCCCTTGTGAGCAAATTCTGGGATTAAGGGCGGTGTCCGGAGGTAATTTCTTTGCCTTTCAAGTGTTTTCCAGTGCAAGAATTCAGAAAGGGAAATTGTGAAATTATTCCCTGGCGAGGCGCATTTTTGTAGTTGTGGCTACGATCAGAGCGAGTTCCTTCATCTTTGTGCACCAATAGCATGTCAAACTCTAGTAAATGATTTCATTCTAAACATTTTCACATTTACTTATTTGTTTGTGTTCTTGAGTAATATTTGCTTAAACTATTTATTTTGCCTTTTGTGTTACGGCACTTTCTACGTTCTGAGTTTGTTATGAAATCTCTATTTTTCCATTTCTTCATATCTCGTGCCTAAGCAACGTTCTTTAGAATATCGTATCTCAATAATAAGTATTCTAAAATGAAGAAATTATGGCTAAAACTAACTTCTTACCTATGTTCTGGTCCAAAATTAAAATAATTGTGATAAGCAGGCTCATTGCTGGAACACGCGCTTCAAATTCTGTTTCCTACTTGAGGTAACTAAGTATTGCTGCCTGCGTGCTTGTGTTCTACGTGTTATGAGAGTTAATTTCCTGCAACGAAGGTGGGAAACATCTCAGCTTTTTTGTGCGATCTTCAAATTAGGCGAACCGCAAGAACAAACTTTTCCTAGGATAGTTGCAAGGGCTTCATGATTGAAATTTTTTTTTTTGTTTCATGACGAGGCTTACTGCTCCATCCTTCAAGTGCTAGTAAATTAGGCCAAAAGAAATACTGCATTTTAATTGAAGATGGTCCCATTTAAACTGAATGTTTGTCAACGTTATTACGTTAACAACAAAAAATTTGATCCGTTACGATGGTGACGTCTGAAATTTTCAGCAGGGATTGTCCGTGTTTTATCGGTCACAAGGAGCTCGCACAGCATAAAAATTGCTGCAAAAGCCTACAGATAGTTCGTACGTGTTGCAATTCTTGCCCCTGTACGTGTGTACTTTTGATTTTGAATTACAGTTCAACGGTCTAGAAAGTCTCAGCCGACACTGTTCCTTTAACTGCCCCGTCAGTATTATAGTCTTAACCACCGAAAGCCACAACTTCATCAGGTCCCCAAAAGCTATCAGGACGATACTCATTCCGTAAATTAAAGCTATACTAAATTCTAGGCAAAAGCTTTGCGTCAACCCCATGTCCTTCAACTTCTAGTTTATAGAATGAATCCTACCACGTTGACAATTCGTGGTCTATAGAATGAATCCTACCACGTTGACAATTCGTGGCTGTTGAATTTCAACCTGCTCTACACTTAATATTTGAAATGGGCTATTCCATTCTCAGCTATTTTTCCTGGAAAGGACTCGTGCTTGGCTCACTAGACGCTGGAGTTGAGATGCGCTGTCGGACTCGTAAATTTTTGTCTAGGGCTCCGGGAGTCGCAGAATGAGCTCGGAGCCGCCGAGTGATATGAAGCTCCCTGTAAGTGGACAGGCAGCTGCTGACTGCATCTGGAGCCGCAGCTGCTTCCATTCTTCTAAATAGTGATCACCGTGGTGACAGCTCCCGAGACTCGGGCTATACCTTGTATTAAAAGCGCTGCTAGCTGATGACGAGAGCTGCAGGAGCGTGCGCTTGTGTAAATGCTTTCGGAGCAGTCCATGGGTGCTGTGGTCTGAAGGTCTTGTGACGTTAATCCGACGTAAGAAAATGCTATCGAGTCTTTGGAGGCCACTACAACAACGTGCTGCTTCCTGCTCATAAAAATGCGCGTTCAGTAAGTCGGGTTCGTGCCAAATTGTGGGGTCCATGTTCTTCCGGGCTCTGTCGGCAGCTCGTGCGTTAGAGCTACGCTGCTCATCTTTAGGCTGCGAGTAGTCAAATGTCAATGGTTATAAATATGACATTGCGGGACTGTGGAGTCAATAAGTTTCCTTTTCAGACGACTGAAATGCAGACGACTGCATACTTTTCTTCAACCGAATATGAGTATGCATTTTTTGCAATACGACAGATTATAACACAAATATTTAATAATCTATCTACTATTCATAATGCAATTCACTATAGTGCATTTGTCGTATGATCGAAAATGTTCAGTCAGGCTGCACTTTAGAGTCAATATACCTGAATGCCTCGCACACGGTGAACAAGATTGCAGCGCTAAGTTTGGTCGTCACTCTCATTCTCTAAAACATTGGAAACTTCTGACTCGTCATGTACGAAACGTCTTATAAGTTGAATTCCTTGCATTTTTCATACACTGCCAAAAATATAAGCGAAGCCTGTGCTAGTGTAATGCACTGCAGATATTTTACCACTTTTCTTAACACACAGCACGCCTGTTTTACACTGTGAAGCATTTCCAAAAGTTTTCCGGCTGCTCGTTGTGATTTACTTGCATGATTCTCATCGAGGTTGCGTTTTCATGATCACATTTTATTCAGTTCGCTTTTCACAGTTGTTCACTGCCAAATAACTGTTTTAATTTTATACCCAGTATTCCATATGTCAGTCACACAGCGTGTCTCGCCAGCGCTGCGAGACTTTTACTGCAGTCTCGCAGTCGCCATTTCTCTTTAATTCCTCAATGTCAGTTACGTTTATTATCAACCTTTTAAATTTCTGATTCTTTGAATTTTTTGTGCGGAGCGCCTTTTCCCCTCCTCTTCTTCTCTCTTCGAGGCCCCTGACAGGTCACAGTTTGAGGTGTCATTGTGATTTGCTCATTTGAGCAAAGCATTGCATTTCTGAGCACTGAAAAAGTGGTTGTAATCATGTACGTGGGTGACGTATCCCGGCATAAACTATCTTTCCTTGCATTTTAACAGCACAAGTTTGTGCCTTACAATTGTGAAAATGAAAGCGGTAATATGGGCTTTAAAAGAACTTGTGGATGCGCATCCTTGCCTCTTTGACGCGTTGCTACTCTACTTTAAATTATCTATGTTTTATTGTCTATAATTCGTAACAGATTCAGATTTTTTTATCATTTTACAGCGATTTTTTTAACTGGAACGGTGGAATTTTATGAGGTGCGTACAAAGAATCTACCCGTGATTCAGATGAGTAATTTAACTTTCAGTGCTCATCATCACTTCACGCCGAACGATGAGTTAGTCAATTCAAATCATTATAAGAACTTCCAACGGGATTTCTACGTACAATTTTAAGTTGCAATCTTGCTGTTTGAAAACTCGATTTGTGCCTTGTTTTTTGTGTACCAGATTTCGATAGAAACGATTTCTTTTTTCATCCTTTCTTTCTTTTTTCTTCCTTTCTTCCTACTGATGTTCGTGACACTGCTCCTCATGAGTCATCCTCAGCAATACTGGAATATGTACTCC
>VOMN01097869.1:0-20948 GCA_014899125.1 Orchestia grillus | reverse complement strand
TATTACTAGTCGTTGATACAGTATAGTACTGATAGCATTACAGTGGATGACAGAAATGAATTGAAATATGAATGATCGTGTCTGAGAACGTAAGCAGTTTAGACATCGGTAAATATAAACGCAATGGGGCATCGATAATTAAAAATAGGGGTGTATCATACGAAGAATTTTACGGTTCCACCTTTAATAGCTCTTACTTGACATTTATTAACTAAAATTGCCACAAGAGTTTCACATTCGTATAGTGTAAGTTAGTTAAAGTAAGATTAGTACCCACGAAAGTAAAACGTCATTTTTGACGCAGCAGTTCATGAGTTAGTATAATGTGTTTAATACGGTAACCCTAACATCTTAGGGTAATGACACTGAAAACAGTTTTCAAACCTATATCAGGCTCTAAGTAATAAGTATTAGGTGTACGAGAAATTTGGGTGAAATCACACTCATGTCGTAGGTATTGGGCATATGGTTGATACGCGTTCAAGTATATGAATATATATTTTTGCAAGCCAGCATTAATTCATAATACTAAATTTCACGATAGTGGCTGATTCATCATCGACCTAATGTGAACGTAAATGTTAAAATTAATCATAGTTGAGTTGTAAATAGTTGAACTATTTACATTACTGTAAAAAATTGTAATTTCTCGTACACTTGCATTAAAAAATTACCTAGAAAGAGAAGCATTAAAACTATTTAAGATCGGGGCGTTCATAAGCTAAACGCAGTCACAGAGCATCAAAAAGTGTACCAGCCGCCCTTCCATTCGCAATCGTGAAATATTTACCAAAATTGACATGTAAGCGGAAAAATTACACAATAATAATTAGTATCACTGAATCGAGAAGGAGCAAGTATTTATGAAGGTTATCATAAGTATGTATGAAACGAAGTAAATTCACGAAGTGTTCGATAGTATACCTAAGTTTGCTTGTATTTTAACTCTTCTCAGAGTCGTGTATAGATAATGGAGACATATATTGAAAAATAAGTCTAGCAAACTATTGGATAGGTATGCAGAAGTGCACCTCGTGATATACGATTACTTAATGCTGTTTAAGACGTATTACTACGCAGTAAGTGGCAGTGTTAGAGCTCTCAAATGTGAGTTATAGTATGCTAGCAAATAAGTATAGATGTGTATACATATGTGCTATATTCGTGAGACACGAAATGACGAGACACGTTTTCCTTGAAATCTTTCAGCGACTTCGATTTTTTTACAGGTACAGAAAGATTATTCCACAGCAAGGCTCCCGAGATCGACAGCGCATTTTGCCCTACGTTGGATGAGCGGTAGCTCACTAATACGTCATTTCTCCAGTTTTTCTTTTTGTCTGCAGTTTTAGGTGGGAGAAAGTGAATAATTTTTGCGCTGCATTGAGGGACTATTTTGAGGTACCAGGAGACTAATTTTTTGTCCGGGGAACTCATCAAGCTACACTACTTGAAGATTTTAATCCCACAATACACAAATTTTGAGCAAGTTACGCAAAGTCGAGCATCGTCATTCGTAATAATCTGCAACGCGTAGTCAGCATGAACAATTGGAGAATTAAAAAGTAGATAAACGTTGATTGACAGGAGTGAACTAACTATTTTTCTCTTTATTTGTCTTCGGCTTCGCAGGACCAGGAAGTTTGAAAGTCATTCGCCTGGATTGATGATATAGAATTACGATGTATGAAAACCTAACGACGACATCCTGCTATTATCGATATTGTTTGGGTTCATTAGCAAAGCCTTTCCAAGTATGGTTCATGAATAAAAGTTGCATGATTGATGTTAAACAGCAAATTCTTAGTTATTCCCTAGAAATTTTGCCCGTTCTTGACAGTAAGGAGATTTCTTGGTTCGTTGCATCAATAATGACAAATGCATACATCGAATTGAACTTAATAGTAAGCTCCAAATGACACAGTGTAGGGCAAGTAATCTACCACATCAATTTTTGTTAAACCTAACTCGTTTCTCTCCGGTCAAAAACTCCGGTCTCTCCTCGCCAACAGAATTTTGATCAGGAAATCCCTAACGCAGATCTTTACTTTTAATGTATATTGTTATCATGAGTACAATGTTTTCAGGTCCTACACCTGAACCAACCTTATCATGGATTGATTAAAGTTTGAACATCGCATTCATTTTTATGTTCTCTAGAATCAGAATCACCAAAATACAAATTATTCACACATGTATCTACTGCGAATATACTCAGAATTTTTCTTCGAATGTAATGGAGCAATTTCGCCGGCTTTGTTGTTCAGAAGCACGTGAGCCTCTCTCCTCAAGTGAAATCATTCAAATTTTTCTCGCAAATCAATTTGGATGAGCGCGGCGCCACAAATTAAATGTTTCCCCTCTTAAGAAATTCTGCAGTCCGCCAGCGCGGCCCTAATGGCTTCTGCCGAGCGCTCGTGCCAGGGCGGCTCAGCCTCACATGAACGGGAGCCTCTTTTTTAGGCCTATTTGTGTGGGTAGGCCGGCGTGTAGGTCGGGGACTTTAAGCCTGATTAGAGGCTCACATGTTCGTAAGTACACCTCTTCAGGCCGATTTATGTGAGCAAACAGGGTCTGAATTGCCAGACGTTAAATCTGGTTAGAGGGTCACATGCATGTGCAGTATATGTAGTTCTCTTTTGGCCTATTTATATGAGCACGCATGCCTATCTTTATTGAAGATTACACCCGTAGAAGCCTTTTGACACACATGTTTTTAAGAATCATTTCATCGCACACTCGTTACAGTGTGAATAGAACGTTTATTTCCACCTTAACATTCTTTGAGCCTTTCAATACAACTAAACGAGCGGGCCATTGGGGAATTTCATGAAAAAAGCCTTTTAAAAGACAAGAGAATTGCGTACTAACACAAAAGATAAGGAGGTCTAGCATTGAACACAAAATCGATTTATGGACAGCTACAAGCTGCGTTAAAGCGATTTTTCCTGTTGCGTACTCATTGAAACATAAGTGCTCCGTCAAAAGCAAAGGTAGCATCAAAAGTGAAAATCTAAGCTTTAATTGATGCGCATTGTAGCGTTGCGCACTCTACTGACGCAGCAATGATGGTACCGGCCTCAACGAGTAGCATCAAAACTTGCACGAAGGTACAGCATCAAAATGACAAAAAAATTCCGGTATATTTCTGACTTATGCATTTTAATGTTGAATGTGTATTTGGGAGCGATTATTCCTCAAAATGGTGAACTACTTGGTTATATTTACAGTTGTGCACAATATGCGGCTACATCGACCTAAAATTTTAAGTTGTTATGCTTCATATCTCATTGGAGTTTTCTACTGAATACTGAGTAACATCCCGGTCGCTTAATTATATTTTACGGATAAACTTTAGGGCAAAGTAAGACAATTCATTTAATGTTCTGCAAAGATTATGCGCTATGTTGCAAAAGCATGTTCACCCGAACGTCGATTATTTTAAGCCCCGTAATTTAGGTTTTCTCAGTCAGTTACATCGGTAGGAATACTTAGCCACTTATATCGTGCTGAGATTTTCTAGCAATTAATGGAAGTTATTATAAATAAGCTTCAATGCTCTGTATCTATGAGCCTGTACAAATTAAACCCTTCAGTTCGAGCACTGAGTTTCAACATGCAGAAAAGTTCCGGGGTGAAGCGGATAAAACAAATTTTCAAAGTATTTTCTTATGAGCATATGAAGGAAAGAATCTGGCAAAAATTGGGAAGAATATGAAAAAATGGTTTTCAGAGCTCACTAAATTTTAAACAAAATGACTTTTGAAAATCATACTACGCGTATTGGTAAGTGTATACTTACAACTAAGCACGTCCTTTGCACATATCTACTGATGATCAAAAGATATACTGTATTCACGTAAGCGTGGTATTTCAAATCATTAGAAAAATCCGAAATAATATACATTTTATCGCTTCCGTCGAGCTCTTGTGTCACCCTCACAATCATGCCATGGCTTCCCTACTTCTTCAGTTCAAGCACCCGAAGCAGGGCTGTGGCAAAACGCTACAAAGAGCTAAACGTATTTTTTTAAACTCTCGTGTGGTATGCGAGTTAAAATCTCATATGAAACAACACCCGAGGAAGCTCTTTATTCAAGTATACTTGTTTTGGCGTTTGAAATTATAAAGCGTATTTCAACTGAGCGTATCATGTGCATTGAGTGCGTTTCATCTCGACTTTTCTGCGTGAAATATCTGAATTTCAAGTGTCTCTTATGGAGCCTAAAGGTGCTTGAAGTCTCGCATATTAACGAGAAATCGAACTTTCATCTATTACTTACTATGATACCTCGTTCGAGAGGCACAGTCAGAACTGAAATTTCTCTCTCACTCCACCTGAGACGTTGCTCAAACGTTGCATATGCGCTCTAAGTTTCTCTCTTATTATGAGAGTAAATCGAGAATGATAGCCGAATTCATTCCAGTGTAACATTTTCAGCATAATATCAAAGACACACCGATGGCATAGCATTAAACACTTATCACTATCTTACACTCAATTTTACTTAAATATAAGATGTAAGATTAGAGTTCTTATATTCACTTAATAGCATGAACATGCACTACATATAAATATTTAATTATAAATATATATATGGTGAAAGATGTAACAACTTCTTTTTCTCTTTTCCCTACTTGTCAATTGAGTTTTTGCCCGAATATTTACATTTACTTTTTATTTTTCACATACTTTTCAATAGCATTCCACTATCTGCTGTAGCAAGCTGCTAAATCAGGAATATATTTCAATTTCCCTTAAAAATTCTCTAATGAACTTTAGGTATAGCATGGAGCTCAGTACATAGGGAAGTGATCTTGTATCATAAGTCACGCACAAGTCCTCGCCCTGGATGTTAATTAGCAATTCTTCAGTCCTCAAATGTTGTATGTGATCGTTTGCATCGATGTGATAATTTCAAGAGTGAAATACACGGCTCCAAAAGCAATTAATATAGCAAACAAACTTCACGCAAATTTTCAAAGTAAAAATGCACGATTACACGGGTTCTGTCTGATGTCAATAAATACAGAAGTACACACTGAATGAGGTATCATCCTGAAGTAGAACACTTTACTAATTCTTGTACTCAGTTGAATATACGTCTTCGATTAATTAACTTTATTGCTGTGAAAACTAGAAATTGAACTAAGCTGGAAATCAAAAGTACTTGATTCGCACTTTTATTTTATACTTAACTGTAATTCCTGAAGATTTAGCTAAGTCGGAAATGAAACACTCAAGCAATTCCGTACAATAGAGTTCGCCAATGCTAGAAGTGGGCATAAGCTTGAAGTATATTAGACAATTAGCAATTTTTTTTGTTTATGCGCGGTAATCACTAAAGATTGAACTAATTCGGAAATGAAACAGTTATCTATTTTCCATGATTGTCAACTCTAATTGTTATAAATGGGACTAATTTAGAAATTATTCCCCAGTTAGCAATTACATTCGTATTCATGCGGTAATTACTAGAAATTACCCATATTCAATCCTACACGATTGTTAACTGTAAATCCATACGTAAGACTAAGTTAGAAATAATTCCCAAAGTGAGCAATTCTTTACCGTAGTCCTGGGGCTGTGGAGTGCCTGCAGAGCTCCTGGAATCCTCCCCCAGTATCGCCGTCACGGAGAACTTGAGAGGAGCGCGCTGGTTGGGGTTGGAAGTGTGGTGGGGAGGACTGGGACTCGTGTCCCCCACACACATGGTGGTATCGTCTGAAGTGGAGCAGATCGTAGTTCTGGGGATTGGGGAAGGGGTTGAACCCCTGTTGTTGTTGGGGCTTAGACCGTCTTGAGGAGGTGGCGGTACGCTGCGGCTGAGGAGGCCGAGATAATGACGGGCAGCTTCTTCCTTGTAGAACTCGACCTGCTCGTCGTGTGACAGGAGCAGATTGCCACCTCCAGCGGCGGCCGTCGTGGTGGTCACGTTGGGCTTGGTGGCTACAGGCCTGGCCAGGTGGTAGCCTCGCTCTCTCAGCAAGGTTTCTACGAGGTAGGACTGCGTCGTGACGGAGCCCGGTAGCGGTGGCAGCTGCAAGGGGGGCAGGCCCCCCAGCAGAGTGTGGTGGCTCAAGGGGCGAAGTGTGTTGCTCAGCAGGCCGGCAGTCGCTGAGACAGGAATCATTGTTCCGATGGGACTTTGCTGCTTTGCTTGAAAGTGGCACTCTTCCAATAACAGAATAATCAGTCAGTTAAAACGTTGTAGTTCAATAACCGCTTTTAGAAAAACGAGATTATTTGAAATTTTTCTATTACTATTAAGTTCTCATAAATCCACTATCATAGATAAAAAATCCTCAAATAGGGAAATTGCCTTAAAAGTCTGGCTGAACCACTGCTGGGGTCACAGGCCCACTGTACTGTCACCAGCTACCGTCTAACTCGAGACCGTTGAGAGCTACGGATCCCGGTCATGAGAACACACGAATTGCAACACTTCAGGTAAGCTGTTTCTCGTTCGCCACCAAAAGACAAAGTGAGGACGAGGCAGCTTTGATGCCCGTTCAGACACAGGGTTTCTCCCGTGGTCACCAGACCGCGTTCCACCGTCGCCGCCTCACCACCACCAACTTCCAGCCTCTGGAAAGGCTCCTCCTCTGAAGCGTTCATTCGTGGTGCATCTCCGCCTCTTCTACCACTTTTCCAGGGCCCACTTCGTGCTCCGCCTGCTGAAATGTTTTCCGAAGCAATCTTTGTGATTTTGTTGCCAGTGGAAGAGATCGGAGGATTCGTTTGCAGGTTTTGCAGGCTCCTCCTCTGCGGCCGCCCTCTGCTGGAAGGGATCAATGTGCTCAGCGGGAATGGTTCTATTGAACACATTACCTCATGCTCCATTTGCACTTCTAATTACCTAAACACGGCGACCAGGCCTTTTGAAAGGCTCTGGATTATGCGCTCAAATGAGCAGATGAGTAGACAAACCTTGCCATTCATGAGGCACGTACGATGTCAGTCCTCGTGCTCGACTGCACTGCTATTCTCTGCAGTCTTGAGGAAAGATGAGGCTCGGCAGTCATGAAGTACCTCATCTTTCCACTCCTTTCTTCACAGTCCTTCAAAAACAATTTGACTTTGTTCGTCAGTTTTGCTTTAGTTTTAGATTTTAAAATGATTATATCGGCATTTACGTGTTCGCGAAAAGATGAGCAAGTGTTTTTTTTCAAATGCAAAACAAGCTCTTTTACACCGTTCTAGCCCATCTTATATGATACAACAATTTATTTGTATCACAGAGCAACAGTAGTATGCGACTACACATGATGCAAACATAGATTCGTATCCAATCCTTCAGGTACTCTGATTGGTCATTTATGACACCTAGATGGGAGGCGGTAACCAATAAGGGCGCTCCTAACAAGAGCTGTCGAGCCCTCCGCCCTTTATAATGATGATCAATTGCTTTTCCTGAGTGTGAGTTGTGTTGATTTTAATCTTCAGGGCAAATTATTTAGTTCTAATGACAGCGTTGAGGGTGTAACCCTTGAAGTAAGCCGTTCGAAAAAATAACAAATCATCAAAACCCTCGAAGGTTTTTACATTTTCCCGACTGTGAAAATCAGGAAACCATACAAGTACCGCGTATAAGTATTTCTCCTGGCAACACACTTTGTTTAAACGGTTAACTAATAACTTGGGGAAAAAAAGTTTCTTTCATTAAAGCCCTCAGGGGGTAAAAAGTAGGCTATGGAATTAGGTTAATTATGTTTGTCTATTTTATGCTACGGGGATTGGTAACACCAGGTGGCATTATATATAATTGTTAGGTTACCTTCAGCTATAGATAGGGCTTAGGGACTTCTGCCTTTCGTGCCCACTTTACTTCCTTTAATTTTCACAAAATCTTTGCTATCTTTGCTACTACTGCTACTACTACTACTACTACTACTGCTACTTCTACTACTACTACTACTATTACTACTACTAGTACTACTACTACTACTACTACTACTACTACTACTACTAGTAGTACTACTGCTATTACTACTACTATTACTACTGCTGTTATTACTACTGCTACTACTTCTACTACTACTACCACCAGTATACTAGAACTCTTTCATCAGAAGAACTACAATATGACCGTCACTATACTGCGTCCTCTAGCGAAGGTGTGCTCTATATCTTGATCAACACTGCTTTTGTTCGTTGAAAAAGGGACTAAACAACACAGAATGAAAAAATGTGCTCCAATAAGACTATATTAAGTTTTATTTTCTAAACTAACCGCTACTGTTAAGCTCTAGCAGCTTACTATCACCTAGTATAAACTTTTATTGATCGATGCTACATATTTGTAGTCGAGCGTACTTTGTATCTAGAGTTAAATTAGTCTCGTTATTCATAACTAAATCTTTTTATAAGATATTATAATGTGCATTTCATGAATAAATAATATAAAATGACTATACATATTTTAATACGTAAAACTTTAACATACAGCATGAGAAGATCAAACACACTCCAATTTAACAAGAAAACAAGGGCAATAATTGCTTTTGCTACGCTTTGGCCAATCATGGTGTTCAATGCAATCATATTTAATGAGATGAAATTCATAAAAAATTCATGAAACCCAAAGACTCGAACGACACAGTGAGTTCCGCAGTGAAACATGGCACGCGTGAATGTTTTATACCGAATGGTATGGAAGAAAATAACAAATGTCCTCTTATTTCAAGTTTGTGAGAAATTGTGGAGCTAACTCCTTTCTTCAAATTTCTTTGAATAATTAACATACTCTGTACGTAAAAACTAAAACATACTTTGCTGCTGTGAGCCAAATCGGCTGACTCGTATTCTGTCGCCGTGAGTCAAATTGGCTGACTTGTATTCTGTTGCCGTGAGCCAAATCGGCTGACTCGTATTCTGTTGCCGTGTGCCAAATCGGCCAACTCGTATTCTGTTGCTGTGAGCCAAGTCGGCTGACTCGTATTCTGTTGTTTTGAGAAAAATCGCCTGACTCGCATCCTGTTGCTGTGAGCAAAATCGGCTGACTTGTATTCTGTTGTTGTGAGAAAAATCGCCTGACTCGTATTTTGTTGCTGTGAGCAACATTAGTTGACTCGTATTCTGTTGTTCGGGGCACAGTGAACTGCTTCAGACCGAGCACTATACAAATTCACATTTTACTACATGCAACGCTGCATGAAAAACTGCGCTATTCTATCTAGGCCATCGATTAATATCTCCACAAATTGCATAGAATTTTCACTTTAATGAACATTCTAACCAACGCGTAGATCACCGTCCAGTACGTAGGAGTAGAGACGCCATTCATTTCCTGAAATCTAATCAAACTGACCTCCAAAATTTTGCCTGAATGTTCACTGATCTAAACAATGTTGTGCACGAGGAGACTGAACTCAGTCTGCCGTTTCAGTACGAGACGCTTCCATCCGAGGTACACTGAAATGACTCCAATCATTAACCCTAACAAAATGAGTTTGGTTTTCTTGCTAACTTAAGTATGTCCCTTATTTGTAGATTTGACATAATTTCACGTGCTACTGGGGCTGCGTGGTGCTGAACTTTACCAAGTATGTCCAGCACTGATGGAAAACGTGCAATGCGTCTGCTGCTATCATTCAACGCATTTAGATTGTTAAATTCAGCACTGTGTACATGTTTTGTTAAAAAATGAGTCTCTCAAATACGCTTCGTTCGTCCGTTATCCTTTTACCTTCCAGACTGGTTTCAAATCTTCTCTCATGGGGAAGATGCTGCAGCGAGATTTCCCGAAAAAGCTAAATGCAGCCTTCTTGCGTTTTCCACAAGCCACAGCTAGGATTTCATACAAGGCTAAATGCAGTCATATCGTGTAACAAATTTGGTAGGTAANTTCAGATTAATAAATGATTCTAAAATTCTTATTTTCCCTCATTTTAACAGTTAATATCATTAACGTATATTTTTTACGTTCCCATTCAGCGACAACATATTGAGTCCAAAATTGGGATACGCTGTGAGCATAAAGACTGAGTGCTTCGATAATATATGCAATATTTTTGTGTCTAAGATGTTTCAACGCGTCGAGGAATGTTCCATATCTGATACGCGCTCACGAAAAAAATTAATTTACTCTCCATGGGATTTTTATTAGAATGGCCTCATTTTATCTTCGTTTTGATTGAAATACTATGATGAATACGAGTTATCTGAATTTTATTGCAATAATTCAAATTTTGCTGATTTAGTCTGACAAAGTAGGTCTATATATATCAGAGAGCATTGCCATTCATTTGTACTTCTTAAAAGCATTTCCAATGTGCCTTGTGCTTTGAAAATGAGTCACCATATGGTGAAGTCTGCTAAGGTTTGTTATTTACCTAGCTAAAAATATTCGTTTGTTCTCAAGGCTGCTTTATTCTGAGGTGCATCAAATCTTATTAATTGTGTTCGTAATTTTGTACGGCGCAGAATGAAATTCCTCACATACAATGCCAGATTAAACAAGTTAAAACACTCTGTTCGCACGATGAAAACGGCAAACCACTTACTAATTTAATAAATGCTAGTGCTGATAGTTTTATAAAGTTTAAATAATGTTGATTTTTAGACAAGTAAGCCTCATATGGTGTTTACGGTTTTATGAAATTGAAAATAATTTTGAAATTATGACACCATAAAATATGAATTTTTATACGTGGAAATAAACTTAATCTACGGAAGTTACTCCCAATAGTTCATTTATTCTCGACTGTTTTTGTTCTTTTGCTCCATTTCTTACAATAAATAATTCGGGGATCGTTCGTATGTGATGATTTATTTTTCAATCAAATTCAGATGTGTTTCCAGGGAATTGACAACGTTGAAGTCTAAAAAAAAATTTTAGGAAATAATTCTTTTAAGTAGTTGACATCGAGTACTATAACTCTAATCTCATCATCACTCTAAACATCTCATCATGAGCAAAAGCCGGAGTAAGATAAAGTTTTTAAGTTTAATTTTCTAATAACACATTAGTTTGTACGTACTTTCTGAATTGAACCACATACATTAAACTTTTAGGGCACAATATTCTTATTATTTTTTTTTCTTATTTCATTTTAAAAGTTTAAATCGAACATTCATAAAGACCCTATAAAATCACCTCATAAGGATGATCATCCCTCTTTGCTGATCGATAAAATAGCTCTTGAAAAAAGCACCATTAGAATATTCAGCCCCTATGAAATGATCACCTACAACTATTCATATCTCAAACTAAATCGCTTGATGACACAGCTGAGGACTCCTTGATTACTGCGATGTCTGGACAGTTGCATTGAGATGTCATGGCGCTTGAATTAGCTTGAAAACTTTATTTCCTCACATGCACACAGTCTGACGAGAATTTCCTCAACTCAATTCTAAACCAAAAAATTAGTGTTTCTTCACAAGGTTCGCCTTACGTACCTGTTTCTGCCAAAATTTGGACCCAAGTAAGTCGTTTCATTCGGAAAACTCGACATCAGACTCTATCATCCCGTTGCGTTGAATATTTTTTTCATATTTGCCAGAAAATTGCATTATTTCGAAATTACTTTTCTAGTTTCAATCCTTCAATGAATTGAGTAAAATTGCTGATTGACCGCCAAATCAGTAGATTATAACAAAATATCTCTAAAATAAAGACTAGCAGTCAAATTTAACAGCAGTAAAAGATGATTTACACTGAATAAACATGTAAAAATGCGCGATAACTTAGGACAAATTACAAAAACTTATATCAATCATGCGTTGAAGTTAGAATGAATCTTTGAGAAATGCCGTTCGTTCTTGACATTAATATTTCTATGAAGCAACGAAAAAATCAATATAATGAGTATTTCCACTCGGGGTCAATAAAATGAACTTTCACGACGGTAACAATGAGGACTAGTCAAACAATAGAAACACACAAATTCCTTACGAAGTTTTCATGATTTCCGAGCAGCTGAATGTGATGATCGAGAAGTCAGAGTGAACTGATACTGCCAACGCAACGAAGTTCTCTGAAAAAAAAAGAACTCGTGTGCGTGTGCTTTTTGCACTTCCCTAGAGCGTAGTCAATTAACAGAACAGGTGTTCAAAATTTGAGTATAGGAAAATACTGTGAGCATTTGAACGTGGGTGTAAGCCCTATTAACTTTAATGTAAAAATAATTTTGTTCACATGCAGTTCATTTTCTAAATTAACATTTTTCAATTTTGAACTGTCAGCACACTTTACAGGTATTGTGTTTTCGATATAGTAATTGTGTGGCTGTAAATGCAATCTAATTTGAAGTATTTGTGAGCTCCCTCATATACTCCACGTGATTCGATCATTTTTTAGAGCCTGAATGTAACGTCATTCCTTAGATATTGTAATGGAACGCACATTCAAAGCATAATATTATTTTTTGCCGGACTATCATCGTTTAAATTTTATGTCAGTAATTCAAAAAATGTAATCGACCATTGCGTGCATGCCTAATGATGAGCATATAATATTTTTTTTTATTGTCATGAGATTGTCTGATTCGATTTCGATAAATAATTATTAGCATTAGGATTGGCATTTTATGGCTGAGGATACATTTGCACTTTTTGCAGTTGATCTCTTGATCATAGTTAAAAAAATACATTAGTATAACCACGTTATGGTTTTCGTCAGCATGAGACAAAATCAATCAAGTATTGCATAGAAAGTTAGTATGCTAGAAATATCACTCTTGCAAATATCTGTGTAATTTATAAAAGTTTGTACATTTGCTCTCTCTATACATACAATTACTTTTTCGGCCTCAGGAACGTATGACGGTGATGCGAAGAGTAAAAAATCAAAACAAACAAGTTTCCCTCACATCTAATCTCTTTGCACCTCAGAGATCTAATTAAACTTACGCGAACAAATTAGTTTCGCTTCTAAAATATGTTTCCCTCGGATTGTCCAATAATTCCTCGCCATATTTCCTCAACGATCCGTTAACGAAGATTTATTCGCCACAAACAATACAAACTTGTGTCTGGAACCTCAGATGTCACCTTACATTAGTTTTATAGTCGGTCTTCAGTAGAGCATTTTTGGTAACTTTGCTCACGATACGCTGGCTTTTACATTTGTAGTCCGCGCCGGATCATAGCTGGTTGAAGAGCCCTGTACAGTAGCATTTATGTCAAGACTTGACTTAGCATGGCAACGCTAAGTTCATTCTAAGTTGGTCCGAAGTTGAAGTCAATAGTCGGTGTGGTGAGCTTTTACTGCAAGAAAGTCGTCCAAGCTCGCCGTTACGAGCACGCGCGCATAAGCACAAGTTTGGAAGTGCGCAGCATTACTGCTTTGGCAGCTGCAAAATAACGCCATCTCGAGTTCGTGAGTATCATAAAAGCAACTTACATATCAGCTACGACTTGAGTCTCGCTATAGTAATGAGAAGAGGCCGATTTGTTGTTACTTCGGTCAGTGTATTAGGCCTGTCTATCCTGGCGGTTTAATAAAAAATGCAAAACAGGTTCGAGCAGACGCAAGTTCGGCGAGGTTGCGTCTTTGAGGCTAAAGGATGGTAACGGTTACGACTCTTCTCAACAAGAGTCGTTTGGTGCTTGACTTTGGGCCGTTCTGAGCTAACCTTAGCCCCTCTATCTCCTCCGATGCCCCTCCTCCGCCTTCCAAGGCTTGCAAAACATTTGAATAAATTGTGCGTCCTCAAACACTAGTAACCGCGTTCATTGATCTCTTTTCCATAAAAGCTTTCCATTCACCGAACGATTAATGAGGAGCTTAGGGAGCTTTTGTGAGAAATAGTCCTTAAGAAAACGTTATTGTGCGATGAATTATTGACTTCAAGTAAACCGACAACGATATTCGTTCACTTTACTCCTGAAAGGATCATCGATTACTCTATAAAACTTTATCAAGCCAAATTCAAGATGGAACGAAAGAATTCACTCAACTAGAAAACGTATTCGTCACTTTTGATGATTTACTTGTGATTGAAGCACTTAGACAGTTTAGAAAATTCAAGATTTGGTTCGAAGATAAGTCACTGAGTTCGAATATTCATAGTGCGACGTGCTAAAGTTTCGATTATCGTAATGAACAGTTAAAGAAAAAAGGGAAAACTTCCTTCATCATTTCCAGATTCGCCAATTGAGTTTCAATATTGGAGCATCATCAGGTCTTAATTGAAGCTCGCTGCGCCAGGCTTGAAGTCGCAAACTTGTTGAAATGAACTTTGAAAAATCATTAGAGGAGTTAGACAGCGCGACTTGCTCTGTCACAACAGCAGCTGCCTTGTGTATCACCATGGGCTCGAAATCAGACCTCGATGCGAGAGTGAGGTCGTTTAGAGAGGGTCGCTCAAATTAAAACCCTAAACTCAAAGTTGGATGCATAATTATTTCTACTTGTTCAATAGAACTTTGTAGATTTTCATCAGCGAATGATTCTTGTGTTTCTTCTCTTGAGTTGAACCATGAAATTCAGCAAAAATCAGTTAAAATAAATTTTCAAGTAGTTGTACTCACGTTGCCAAAATTACATTAATGGTACGAAACATAATGAACGTAGAAAATAATACAGGCTTCTGGTGCAATGTTAAACTGGATTTTAGTACCTCGAGGTGAAAAAAACTGAAAACTTACAGAAAATCGCCTCATCTCAAGTGTATGCAATCTTACAATAGCTCACGTGTTCATTCCCAAATTCAAACTCTACTCTATGACTCACTCACAAAACAAAGAAGATAAATCGGCTAATAAGCTCCTTGCAAAGGATTAATACTGAACATGAGCCTCTCTACACGAGCTCACCGGTTAATATTGCCTCAATCATCGCTCTTGACAGAGCGCGCTGAGACTGATGAGTCGGAGCAGGACGGATTGCTCTAGTTAGCTCGCGTAGCTGCAGCAATCCCATGATCTTTTATTGGATGAGATTAGAGTGCGACGGCGCGGGTGCTGGAGAGAGGGGGGCGCGAGCCCCGCGCATTATGTCACTTATTAACGTATTACCCGCTATAATTCTTTCCCATATGGTACTGACAGAGATATGATTAGGGAGCGACCCCAGCGCGGGCTGCTAGGCATGGCAGCAGAAGTCGGCGGAGAGTTGGAGGAATGAGGAGGGCTGAAGTTTGAGGCTGAGGGAGGCTGGATGTTGGAGGGATGAGGAGGGTTGCAATTTTGAGGCTGAGGGAGGCTGGATGTTGGAGGGATGAGGAGGGCTGAAGTTTTGAGGCTGAGGGAGGCTGGATGTTGGAGGAATGAGGAGGGCTGCAATTTTGAGGTTGAGGAAAGCTTGTTGTTGTAACGATGAGGAATGTTGAGCCTTAAAAGAATAAGGAAGACTCAATATTGAAGTAACGTGAATAGGTGTTTGCTGGAGGGAATCTGAGAGTTGAATTTTAATTCTACAACGACGGCCAAATGCTGTAGAAATTAATGAGTGAAGCAGAATTTTAGAGCTCCGATAAATACAATGGAAATTTTCAAAATGAGATATGATTGCAACAGCTGTCGGAAAAATGAGAATAATAGAACTAATTGAGTTGTGTCATGTGATAACGATGCGAATGATATTTTCACCGCCATAAAAGAACAGACAAAACTCAGAAAGAGAACAATCATGGAGCAATTGACTAGGAGTTTGTTAATTTCGACACTTTTTGATTGTTTTTAACGCAGTTCGTAACAAGCATTTCTTTTCTTTGTCAGCGTTGCATTTTCAAAAATTGTGTTGTCTTTGTTATGCCCTGTAAATTTTAAACGTTTTCAAATTTTTAAGCTGTATTTGTTCACGAAATACGAGTACGCGATATAAGACACTTATATAAATATTAAGCGGAGAAACTACTGACTCATTTACTAACAAGCCGTTTAGATATGATGATGTAAGAGTTCACGACCATATGCTGACGTTTTTCCTGGAATTTGATTTCATTTATTGTTTCAGTATTTCCATCTCCTTTCAAAACTTTATTGAACAAATACAGGCCTTCATTCCTTGAATTTAACCTTATTTGGTATTTCAATACTTCCAGCCATTGCAACCAACATCCTCACTCATTTTAACAATTCACAAGCACTGATGAATATAGGTAAACGAAACAGAAGTTTCGAAGTCAGGTTTTAGGTGCTCGGTTTTTAGTGACAGGTTCATGGCTGCACTCCAAAAATAACATAAAATGTGCTGCTTCTTACGAAATTACTGTTAAATCCCAGTTATGCAAGTGAATATTCGTGGAGTTTTACGATTTATGAAGAGTTTGTCCTTTCTGAGAACGATGCATGTGCTATGTATGGGCATTTGTTATTTATATAATCGAGAAAAGCTCACATTCATATAACAACATGTGCGGAACTTCTGAATTCTTGCATCCTTCGCTTGTCAGGTCCGTTGTAAAAGAAAAATTATGTTCATTTTTCTCGATACTTTCATTTCAATTAAATAAAGTTGTATTTTCTCATGAAGGTTCGGTCATAACATTTTATTTTCAATGCAATTAATACGACATCATTTCATTCTTCAAATCAAAGCTACAGATATGTATTTAGGCATAGCCATAACTTCAAATATTTGCGTTAGAGTTTCCGTTTCCAGGATTTTCCCACGCTGTTATGATATTTTTTAGCAACTTTCTTACACGTACCGAAACACAATTAGTGTACGATATTAGGTGGCCGTGGTGAAGTAGAGCAACGTCACTCCAGGAACCTGGAGGATACGTCCATTTTATGCGTAATGCTGACTTGTAATTCCGATATTACGATCTCATTTCCCACTTTATGGGCTGAAGAATTTATTTCAACAGTAAAATAGTTTTGTTTAGTGAATAGTAGCATTTTCAAAATCGTGCTACAAGCATAAAAATTGAGAAAAGTGAGCTTCAATAAAGTATTATCATTGCTTTCTTTACTTCTACAGAGTAAGACAATCATAATCCCTTGATACGATATCAATGTGAAAGACGAAAAGCTGTTTTCAATATTTTCCAGGTCTCCAGCATGATTGTACGGAAAAGTGCAATTAAATAGATAGTTACACAAGATATTTAGAACAATAGCTCTGGGAAATCGAGTAGAGGGCTAAGAATTTTTGAAATAATTCCCATAGAGCGATACGAATTTTGCTAGTGTGTTAGGTCATTAACTGAAATACCTTAAATTTCTATAAGATAGACCAAAGGTCCCAGTTTTTGGATAGGTGAATAAGATATACGTCATGCAATTAACTGTTAACAAAATTTGTCGTCCTTGGGACGGAGCGGGAGTGATGATTGTTTTTTGTAGCATGGTGGGGAGGTATAAATCATAAACCGAAGAAAAATCTTCAGAAATGATTGGCAAAATTCCCCTAAAAATGAGATAATTTAATTAAAAATATCAAGCATGACTCACAATAAGTTAAACGAAGTTTTACTACTGAAGCTGTTTGCATTAAGTTTTTATGCGTTGGCTTTATTACACAAATGTCCATTTTCGAATGCACTAAAAAATATTTAATGAAATGAAAAGTCTCAAAATGCGTAGATCGTACATATATGTATATATAATGTTCTATGGAAAATTTTGCAATTAAGGTATAATAATAGAAGATGCAATTGCTAGTACAATACACTGTACAGGAGGAATTGTGCCCCGATCAAACGTTTTCGCAGCCCTCATCGATAAATTAATAAAAGTATTGATAACAATACTTGGGTGGCCGAATTTATGGAAAATTATAGGTGTTTCGGTTCAAAAGTCCGATGGAGAGAGGTGTGACCGTCATCAGTGTATGCACTAAATGACGAGTGTAGCAGCTGATGATGTTTGAAGGGGACCGTAGGGATACAATAGAATGCAATGTGATCAAGGGACAACGTCAATGACGATGTTTTAGCACGGATTTTGGAAACAGATCAAATTTAGGAGGAAATAACCTTCTGTATACGAATTTAAAGAGAAGAAAGCAAAGCCACAACCCGTCTGAAAGCTCTACTAAAGTTAAATTTGCTTTTGCAATCACAATAAAGTAATGACGTTATGTATGCCTTTGAAAACAGTTTTCATCATCTTCACACTTATGGAGAACCGCTTCAGTCACTGAATACAGAAGAAGGAAGATAACTAGTTCAAGCAATGGATGTGTAAACTGAACTGAATAGAAGAGTGGGGTGAAGGACACTCTAGCAGAGGCTAGAACAAAAAGAAGGCCTAGTGCAGGAGAAACGAGAGTGAGATGAAGGCTTGCAGCTCCAGACAAAGGAAGAGTTGGCGGATAGTGCCGGTTGAGGATAGTCGGATATCTGATTGAGTTCAGAGATGTCGAATGACTTTTCTAGTCACTGACAGAAAAAAAAGACTGCTTCTTGCGTTATAATAGTGTGTAGAAAGCTGCATTTGCTAGGGAAAAGGGGGAATTGAAATCTGTCGAGTGAACAGAACTACCAAAGCTGCTGTATTTAGAAGCTGTGTTTAGGGAGGTTGCGCTGGCAAGAACTGTGTGCTAGGGAGGCTCAGTGCTACGAGGCTCATTGTTACTAGGAATCGGAGGGCTTGGGAATGAAGCTCTCTCTAACGAAGAGAGTTAGAGGGAGGGTCGGTCCCTCATCCTAGAGGGGTGGAAGAGGGGAGAGGAGAGGCGGTCCGCAGTCGCAGAAAGTTATTAATTTGAGAATCGCGCAAGTTTTGATCCGGGAATCAATTATATGAAGATGACAAACACAGATGGTGACGACCATCAGCGCCGAGTGGGGATAATGCGAGAGGAAGGCTGGACTGGGGAAGCGCCTTTGGGAAGGTTGAGTCATGGAAGGGTTAATGAGGCTCTGCTATGCGAATGTTTGAGGACAAAGGGAAGTGACGCAAGGACGTAGATCGTGGATGACTTTCGGTAAAGTTCCTTAAGAATTATAAGTTTATCAACAGACAAAAGAAATGTTTCTGTGATCGGTAGACTTAGATCTACCCTGACAAGGTTTTTTTGACTAATTTTGGCAAAGTCATCATGTTATATAGTAATAACCCAGTATTGCTGCCCTGGTTGGTTGATTCTTCCGTCCGTCTTACTTTGTATCACGCTCACAAGGATTTAGATAGGGGAAAATTCCCGGATCCGTATTCCTAAACTAACAGTACGACTGCAAGCTAAGGCAGTTCGTATTAGCGATACTGAAAATAACGTTTCACTTCAAAGTTATTGTAAATAAGAAGGCATCTTAAGAATTAACATCATTTGCCCCTCATTTTTGGCGGGCTGCGTCTACTAGTCGTAAAATAAATCAAATTGAAACTCATTTAGTAACAATTGAATCATAGATGTTGGTATACAATGGCATGAGAGCAATGAAGTCATTTGTTGAAATTTCATTTCTAAATGACAACAAAAGTATCTTAAAGCGGTAGTTTTACCGTAAAATACTTTTCATTAACGCTGAAAGAAGCTCAGTTAGGCTGAGTTCATTTGTGAAACCTTGAACCTCGCTAATCATAGAACTTTGAGTCTGTGCTGAAAATTGCGCGTTTAGCATGTGGTATGTAAATAAGTTCTCTTATCACACGCCACTCTGAGCTAAAATGAGATCAACATGCGCTATGTATGAGTGAATCAATTCACTCTCAACATAACCCTGAAGAGATGATCGACCAAATTGAGTGTCGCTATGAAGGACTTTAGTGCTACGCGTATCGTTATAGGGAGGTGGCTTGTGAAGTTAAATGACACGAATTTAAAACCATTGGCTCCTCAGGTACCATGAAAATTTTTGAATAAAAACATCAGCTTTTTGACACATTCGAACGGGAATCCCAACTTTTTAAAGGTTTTGAAAGGGAATATCAGCTTTTTGAAAATTTTTGAAGGGTAATATCAGCTTTTTGAAACATTTTGACTGGGAACATCAGCGTTTTGAATCATTTCGAAAGGGAGCATTAGCTCTTTCCTTTGTTAATATCCGCACACAGGTTCTTTTAGATAAATCCATACAATTTTTAGAGTGGTTGACAACTCTGACATTGAGAAAGTCGGCAATCCTGACCACACTCAGTTATAACAACGTAACAACAAACCGACGGATGAAATTTCGACTTTGTGGAGGGAAGAATACGCAATGAAGGAGGTCAAACATTCGGCTATATGTGAACTTGGTCGTGCGGATCACCTAGATTGCAAAGTCCCTCCGATATCCGAGGCAGACAGTCTACGACGTCTGCACGCGTTGGGACGAGTCTGGCCAAACGATCGACACTTTCCAAGAGAAGGGCCGTCAGCGTCACGACGATCCACAGAGGCATCAAGCATAGGGGCCTAAACGCCTACTCGCAAGGCAAGAGACATCTCCTTACCAACAAGATGAAGGGAGTCCTCTTGAAGAGGTGCAAGAAGTTGTTGAACTGGTTGAAGGAAAACGGCTGTGTTGTCAAGATCTTCTCTGGCGAGAAGGTCTTTAAGGTCGAAAAGGCCTTCGAAAAACGGAATGACTGCTGGATCACTTTGTCAAGTACGGAGGCTCACTCCACGATAACAACGAAAAAATAGGTGACGCCATCGCACTCTGCGTGGTTTCGAGTGAGGGCGACGTGTTTATCCCCTTCTTGAGGGCGACGTGTTTATCCCTTTCTCTAGGGTGATGTGTTTATCACCTTCGAGAAAGGTAATAGGTGGTCTACTACAAAATTCTGGAGGATAAATCCTGCCTTGGTAGATGGCTAAGGCTGCGGGTAAAGAATACGTCTTCCAACAAGACTCGGCCCCAGCTCACAGAGTGAACAAAACTGTCGACTTGCTCAAGAGATCCAGTGTGCGATTCTGAGAGATGGACTTGTTGCCCTCCAACTTACCTACCGATGCTCATTATGTTGGGGAACTATAATTTCCCCTCAATGTGTTGGACTGCAGGAGCAATGTTCGGTGGCTCCACTGAGTCCAGACTTCAAGCCACTTCCCTCCTCTCCTTTACGGAAAACTTTGAGATGGAACAATACGTGGCAGTCCCGACTAGGCTCGAGAACATAC
>VOMN01097867.1:0-10231 GCA_014899125.1 Orchestia grillus | reverse complement strand
ACATCTAATGCAACTCAAAGTTTCTGAAAAAGTGTTCCCCAGTGTTATCGCTCTCAAGCTTGCCGGGAAGCAAACGTAGGCAATAGTTGACCAACGTACATCAGGGGATCGTGTTGTGAAGTGTCACGGTGCTGGGTGGCGGGAGGCAGCGGGTGACGTCATACCAACTCGGATGAAGTTTTCTGCTGCACCTTGTAAGAACTCTAGGTGTGTTCAGACCGTTGTTAAGAGACCTGGAATAGTGTTCTCGTATTACAACTCGTAAAATTGAGGGCAACTGACAATAGTAGTGATCTACCACACTCGGAGTAAACTTTTGTCGAGCATTGTAGGTAGTCGGGCATGATGCTAGTAGTCCCACTAGTCGAGTAGCGGGTCACGAGACATCGTTTGTGATGTCTATTGAAAATGTGGGCTGCCACTAATGCCACTAGCAGGCAGCAGCGCTAAAATAACAGTGACTGGTCAGTGCGTATTGGAGACGAGAGCGGCACCTAATGCCAGGTGCCACTTGCAGGCAGCAGCGCCAAGATAAAGTGCAGCGGCTGCCAGACGTACCAGGAGTCCACCAAGCAGCTCACAATGAAGAAACTTCCTGTCGTGTGCAGCTTCCACTTGAAGGTGGGCGGTGTTCTCTAGTCTCAACTTTGTTGGCCTGAGAACCCTCTGTTTCTCAAAGTGATGTATGAACTGTTCTTATTAGCAAAACACGACTTGAGTAGGAATAACTTACTCATTTTGGAATAAAATGTATTTTTTTTTACAACTTTTAAGGCTGAATATGCGGGCTAAGCAGCAAAAAACGAACTGATTTTGTTAACTCTCCCATAAAATTAATTCAGTTTGAAGTTTCCAACGAGAAAATGTTACCATTGGCCTGTCTCAGAACACCACCTGTGTACTTCCTTAGCATCGGAACGGCTCGGCCCGTCTCCGTGCGACCCACACCGCCCACCAAACACTCACCCGCGTTTCCGATTCTGATTCACCCTGACAGGTTTTCTGGTTGTCTGTTATGGGGTGAAAGACGACGTACATTCCTAACGACTCAAGAAGTTCTATGCTATTGCCCTTTTATAGTACCCCACACCTTTGATTCATTTTAATGTATGAAAGTTGAAATTTTGTTAGTGTGTATAAAACTCAAAAGAATAATCGCTTGAGACTTTCCAAATTGTTCGTTATGTTATTGAATCCGTGTACTTGTTTTATTAGTTTTGTTAGATTTGTTTAAGACGCTTATGGAGCTGCCCAATTCGTCTCTGTTAACGAGTTGATCTAATTTACACTTGATAATTCTATAACAATGCTTTAATAGATGAATGCAAGCATTTATTTTTGGTTATTTCACCTACATTTAACTTGTCCTGTACAATTCCTCCTCCTTTTTTAAGTTGACATTCCGTGTTTCTTTGCAGAGGTTCGAGCACAGCAATCGCCTTCACAAGAAGATCTCCACGTTTATATCCTTCCCTGAGCATTTAGACATGACACCTTACATGTCCAATAGGCGCAACAACAATAACAACCACAACAACGGATTAGCTCATAGAAATACTGATGTAAATAATAGGTAAGTCTTCTTAGGAGTTCTTTATCAATGTAATGCAACTCGAATGAAGACAACTTAATATGCGTCTCAAATGTACGGCCTGCTGTGGTCGAGGGAGGCTTGGGTGTGGCTTGCTACCAGTCAGGAGCAGGGCAGAAAATTGAGGTGTCCTAGTAGGTCTGGTGAATGTATATAGGGTGCGACGAAGTGATTTGACACATTTGTTTGTTTATTGAAAGTGAAATATAATGATGGGTGAAGAAAGTATTTTAATCCGATACAAACTTGCATTAAATATGTATGCTACAGACTGAAGGTGAAATCTGTCATTATGCGTCATGAGCAAACAAGGCATTGTGTGACATGACTAGTTTACGCTGTCTTTCTTCCAAGCCAGTGTGCAGCAGCTGACCTTTTAGTTAAAAGCTTATTGTTACTTGCAGCAATATTCATATAAATCGACCACTTCTTGCAAAACTTCTCATATTTCATCACTTCACTTGATTCATTCCTTGAAAAATTTTAATGGTTCTTGCATAACGTCAAGCGTTTCATAACATTCATTTTTCACGTGCTCATTTTACAATTGCGTATGGGTCAACTAAGCTATCGCACCGTTTTAGAAAGTCACTCTCTTTTTGCCGTCATTTTCACAAAGGTTTACCTAATCTTCTCGTCCCGACGGCAGGTACTCTCTTTTTGCTGTCATTTTCACAAAGGTTTACCTAATCCTCTCGTCCCGACGGCAGGTACTCTCTTTTTGCCGTCATTTTCTCAAAGGTTTTCCTAATCCTCTCGTCCCGATGGCAGGTACTCTCTTTTTGCCGTCATTTTCTCAAAGATTTTCCTAATCCTCTCGTCCCGACGGCAGGTACTCTCTTTTTGCCGTCGTGAATCACGTTGGATCCCTGGACGCTGGCCACTACACGGCCTACGTGCGGCAGCACCGCGACCAATGGTACCAGTGTGACGACCACCTCATCACCAGGGCCACCATACAGGACGTGCTCCGCAGCGAGGGGTACGTCACGAGCCTTTGGCCTGACGTCATCGGTGTTTAATAGCAGGGCACTTGGGTAAAACCTCAACAATGGCCCAGTTTGCTTCGTGCCGTTGTCATGCTCTATTATATTTTAATTTTCTTTGTTCCTTTTGTGCTCTAATAGTATGGGAATGTCTGTGCCTTAAGGCAGTAGTTGAGAGTACACCGGTACGCGTTTTACCGCGAGTGGTGACTCAAAGCTGATGCAGAGCGCCTTATCACAGCAAGTAACCGTTCCTGAGCAACTGGTCAATATTTTACGTGAAAATACAGCTAGGGATATTTTGAAAACAGCTCCAAAGTTGATGTAGACCGTAGTCTACATCCATCCTGAACGAGTTAAATGCCTAGTTTCTGGAATTGAGCAAGAGCCTTGTTTTCTTTGGAAGTGACTGATTTTTTTATGCAAATTTTCAATTTGCACTTGTGTCCTAGTGTATATTTTACTCGTCATTTTATTGCAGTGTGTGTAGTTTACTTGCAGTGTAGATTTTATTGATAATTTTCTGTTTGTCAACATACTTGGTAGATTGTGATACAAGTTTTTTCCTATTTTTTGGAGGTTACGATAAATCTACTCATTCATACCGCAGCACAGGCCCCACACAATGCCCCGCACGCGCTCTGAGCCTCCCTCACCCCCAGTAGGGTTCCGTATTAAATACCGAATACCCGACACGGTTCTTATCAGTGCCCTACTTAGGACAGCTTTTCAAGCAAGTTCGTAGTTATGTAAAAGTTAAGAACTTTCTGCTGCCCAGAGTAGTAATGGTGTGGTAGCTCAAATGACTAAGACCAGCGGAGCTAAAGCCACAGAGTTACGAGGGTCAAATCTGCTCCTGAAAGCCTTGTGTGGACTCGCCGGACCGTACAGGTCTCTTCTGATATATTTTAATGTTTGGATAGACCTGAGCAACTGATAATTCCATTTGACTACCCTTATACCATGAATGTTTCGGATGCCCGTCCAGGAGGGCTAGGATAGGCGGTAGGGTTAGGTTTGTCTATCGTGTGCTGTGGAAACTGGCGACCCCTGGGGACACTGTTAGGTTACCTCAGCTCTTGCCAGACTGTAAGGACAATTTATCTTTGCTGTTCACTTTCCTTTCTTCAATTTTCATACCTTCGCTATCTCTTTGTTTTTCTCCCTCTTCATTCTTAACTTAGTGTTTTTGTGCTCGGGGGATCCTGTGTGGGAACACATCTTGCGCATAATCACCCGTTTTCCCGAGTCCAAATTGAGTGGTCCCTCGTATTTTGGGGGGACTTAGTCCAAGTTGCTGAGGCGCTGCCATTTGTACCACGACTGCTGCTGCTGGTTTTGTGGGCCTCTGTGTGTCGCAGGTTTTGTTTTAGCTTTTATTTCTCAGTTGAGGGTGCTGCCTGAAAGTGATTATTAAATAACTAGGAGCTCGATATACAACACAGTAGAATTATAGTTCATTTTCTATCTTATTTTACCTAATGCTCCCATTTTTTATAACATGGACTCGATAACTTGACGTTTCTTGCGTGAGGGTGTGATTCAGAATACGTTGATTGGGAAGCACTTTTTTCCTTGAATGTTCTCAAAGTTTTTGCATATTGTTTCATACCTAACACAATTTCTTTGATTTACAGGTACCTGTTGTTTTACCACAAACAAATTTTGGAGTATGAATAAGAGCCTTTGGATGTTCTCTTGGTGCTCCTGTGTGCTTCGGGACTGTCCGTTGCCCAACGTCCCACGATATTTTCCTTCAGTTACTGCGTGTACTCATCTCAAAGTGATGCTACCGAATTAGTTGTTCCTTCACAAATGTTCTGCAAACTCGTCAACCCTCTTCAGACGAAACACCATCGAATTTTTATCACAAGACTGCAAAAACAAGAGGAAATTTGGTCGATGCGTTTCGCTGTGGAAGTCTGTGCCGTGACCGCCACGCTCCTCCAGTGCCGGGACGCGGCATGAGCTGGTCGCGACAACGACAGTCCCTGCAGAGTGCGTGCACCTCCTGTGCGTACACCCGCTGTGCCTACACCTGCTGTTGCTCTGGGTGACGCGCACTCAGGTCGCGGTGCTTCTTCCGCGACCCTACTTAGTTTTGAAGAGCATTTGTCCATAGTGTTGTCCACTTTTTGTTGTCGAGTTTGGTTTGCAACTGTTGGTCTGTGTCTTTCTTCTAGGACTGACTTGCGCTTCCACTCGTGAGAGGATTTAAGCTGCAGTTTTTGTTCTAATTTAACATGATTATCTCGTCAACCCGTTGTACGAGTAGCAGCGGTGCTATTCTATTCAGTATTGGCCAACTCTAGGTCTGTACTGAACCAAGTACCAGGCTTTGTTTCAATACGTGGAGACCAGGTGCGAGTTTCGGTAGCTCCTTCTTCGTGCAGGAATTGACATCGGTGCTTTTGAAATATTGCTGCAGGTGTACCTTGTGCTCTGTAATTAATAAGTAGGTCAATATTGCGGTCCTCTGCAATCAACCGTAGCGTGAGAGTGTAGGAACGTTTGCTGATTTTCATTTTTCTAAGGTTGAAATGTTAGTATCATTGAAAATTTAATTAGTACCATACTCGATCTGTTTCGGTTCATTTGTGGAGATCAAATTGTGTAAGTAGCGTGAGAGCGTGCATTCACTAAGACTTGTGATTTCATTTTTGAAATGTAGAATTAAAATCCAATGAACTTTGAGTCTTTACGGTAATTTTGATAACTTTTTCTTGCCGTGCCTGGCTGACAAATTGGTGTGGTTGTGCTGGAGTGACTGTGGTTGTGATGCCGACACTTACCTGTGCCCTCGGCAGTGACGCACTCCGCAGTTACAGCGTCCGCGGTAGCGATAACTTTCTATATCATGATCATGTGATGAACGTCTTTTTTTAGACATTTTAATGTAAATATAGGCCATGAGTCACAAGTATTTGTAAGCGTAGTTCGTATATAACTCACCATACCACTCAACCAAAAACTAGTAATCATTTCATCTTGCTCCAAGTGTGCCGGACGGCGGCGTTGTCTGGTGATTAATGAACTCTAAGCTTAGCCTAGGTATAAGCTTCGGTTTTTTATGAATGTGAGCTTCCTTGCGGAAGTTATTAAGCTCTTTCGGTATAGCGTTAATATTGTGTAATCTAAACTCTTGGAGTCATTGAGGTGTCCCAGAGAGCAGTAGACGAGATCAGCGAGGGATGGCAGCCCCTATGCTGTTCGCTGTCGTGTGTCGGGCGGTCAGCTCGCGATTTTACCGTTTGGCGGCCCCTCTTCATCTCAGGTTGACACCTGAATTTCAAGGCAATGGCTGTAACCGTTACAGCATTTCATGTTCGTGCAACTTCTAGATAAATTGACCTCGTTTACGAAGGTATCGCAATGAGTAACCACCCACCATTTCCATTCTTCGTCTGTGCTTCCTGGTAAACATTACTTTTCAGCCATAAATCCCTGGCTAGTCGGAGCAAAATCAACGACACTATAGAATTGTTTTGGCCTTTGTTTTGTAGTCAGGACTTTGGTTTACATTCAGGACTGTTTCTCTCTCTTAGGGAAAAATTGACGTTCACGTACAATCAATCTTTTGCTCGAGTGTCTCGATGCCTTTCACTTACTTGTCTTATTTGTACGTTTTTGCAGATATTGAAGCACCTCAAATGAATTTGTTGGTTAAACTGTATTTCATCAACAAAAGTTATACACATATATTTTAAAGTTCTCGTGTAATCTTACTTTTTTGTACAAAACATTTGGTTCAAATTTTGAAGTAATTTTCACAGTAAATTACTTGTTCTAGCTCAGAACGACTTCTTTCTGTTATTACGCCTCCTAATGTCATCTTGTGTGTGGTCAATATCTTCCTGAGATATTTTGATCTTACGCTTCCTCGTCATCGCACCTTAGAAATTGGCCGTCTACAATTGTATCTCAATTTTCTAGCGCAGATCCAGCCAACACCTTACAAAACCTAGGCTTACTTGATAGTGTCATTTGAGAGATTAGTTACTTGGTAGTGACGTTGAAAAGTTGTAAGGTGTTTTCTTTGGATTTTCGTTCATTAATTGAACGGCTGGTGTCTCTCATCCGTATTGTTTAGGAGGCAAATTACGTCTCATTTCGTTCTGCAATTTACATGTTTTTAACTTCAGCTGAGTAGGGTAAAACGTTAGCGGCTTTGCTTCTCCGGTCCAATCACCAGTCATTGTCGGTGGTATGGTGTCGCTTGTGGTGCTTCAACTGCTCTTTATGTTTAGACAAATTATAGTATTGCATTTCTTGTAACATTGTTTGGCGATGAACTTCTTGTGATTTCTCTTTAGTTCCAATCGCGTGATTGACTGAATCGTGAAGATTGCTCAGTTGTGAGGGCAGTGTTGCAGCGTGTCTCTGGAGAGTCTGTCAACAGTTGGGAATATGTCTGGTTTGCTTCACGGCTTTACTCGATTTATTTTACATTTCTTAAATTCATAACGTTTGTTTAGTCGAGATTTGAGTTTGCATACTGCACTGTACCTCCACACTGTATATTTCCCTATAAACTTACAGTGGAATGGTGAATCATTCTAAAAAATTTAGCAATCATTCACGCAACTTTGAAAGCTTTCTGAATAGAAACTTCTCGGGCTTTTGAGAAGGCTTCAGTGTACCTTATCATTTTCTGTATACTTCACACCTATTCAGCGAAGCCTAATTTCTTCTCACACCCCGGAAGTGTACGTGGTGTCCAGCTCGAGTTTCAGAAGCGGCTGCTCAAGACAACGGGCTGAGGTGTTCTTATATTTGTGAACAGCTAGGACCTGCAGCTCGTTATGTGCGTACCGTAGCAATAACCCACAGGGTCCTTTGAGTTACCGGTATTTTCGTGCAGTGGAGAATGCCGTGGCGTGCAGTACTATATAGGCAAGTGCCACTGGCATTTTTTTCTTTCGTGCAAAGGCGTGCTTTATTTTCCCCCATTCGTAACTTCGAAATTCTACATTTTATCCTGTTGTCGTTATAGTGGCATTGATAATTCCTAAAATGAAAGAACGTTTGGTCACTTTAGAAGAGGAGGCTCGTCCTCGCTGATAGAAGCAAATTTTCAACTTGTCCTTGTCGAGGGGCGTCAACGTAGCTCTACGCTGGGGGCTCGATCACGGCGATCGTGATGCTGCTAAATCAAACTCTGTTACTCGGAGGACTTGCCTTATGAGGTAAAATCTTGAAATTTTCGTCATGGGCCGTATACGCCAACTTATTTTTATGTTTCTGTAGCCGGCGAGCTAGCGCGTTAATTGTGAAGTATCTAAGAACGCATGCTGTCTGTCACGGCTTTTAGCCAGCGGTAAAGTTTGTACATCGATTTCGATGGCGGTATTTTTAATTTGTTTGTTTACCATCATGATTTGGATGACAATTCAGTTATGACACTAATGATTCATTAAAAAGTTGGTAACACTGTTGAAAGCGCTCGTTTTATGGAACCTTGCGTATTTTGTGTAGAGATTTACAGTAGTGTAACTATGTGGACGATATTTGCCTAATTCAGCTAAGTTTCTGTAAAAACGACCGTGCACATGCGCTGTTTCCGATGCTATTTTGTTTTTGCCTGTGGCAGATTGTGAATAACCGATTCTACCTCCTTCACATGTTTTCATAATTCATTCACCCGTCGCATGCTCTGGTTTATGGTGTTGAACATTTAAGGACAAATTTAAGGCGGAGGTAATTTTTCTGTTTAAATTCCGATTGTTCAATTTGGCTTGAGAACGTTGTTGTATTGGGGTACAAGACCCCAAGACCCATTTTTTCAACGCTATTCACCTCGTCCTCATCTGCTGCTGTCTTCATGTTTGCTTCAGAGATGTTAATTTATGTGTGAATGGTCGATCAGTTGTTGCACTTGCTGCATCCGACAGAAACTTCGTCCGCTTCGTTTGGCGCAAGAAGCTGCGTTCTGTGCTGTATGTTTTGAGATTTGATGGCACTGCTGTAACTAGTGTGGGCGGCGCGACTGTGTGCGCTGCCAACTAAACTATCTGTGATAATGAAAGGAGGGCTGTGTCCTCTGGAGACGACCACGCTTCTTCCAACTGGCGCTGCCTTTTGTGCATCGTTCTTTTTATTTATTGTCGTCTGGCTGGCTGATGTGCGTAGGGTGGGCTGCTGCTCCAGCTGATTTAGAGTAGTGCATGCGGGCTCCCCTTCTCTAACTCGGAAATTTTGTTCTCTTCTTGAAGAACTCATTTCAGTTTGTCACGGGGCCTACGACGAAGTAGTCTTAGCTGTAGAGCTTTTTCAAGTACATTATACTAATCATATTTTCAAGTTTAAATAAAGATGAGTTGCGTAGAACATCAATGGGATTGCTCTGTGTTGTGAATGATCGGTAGAACCTTCTCGAGCTGTGTTTGCGTACCGTATCTGGGCTTCTTTCACTTGCTTCCTAAACTTGCGATTCGTTGTAGCACTCCTACAAAATTAGGAGCTGTACGTGAGTGAAGGTAATAAAATGCATGCAGTGACCGGAATTCTGGGCCTTTGATGGCGATTCGGTATTTTACAAAACTTATGTGGGAAATAGAGAATCTTCTGCATCATTTTTTTTTGCTCTCAAACTTTGCAGCGAGCTCGTGCTGTGAGCAAATGAAGTGCAGTTTCCGAGGAAGTAGATCAGCTGATGAGCAGAAGCGGAGTATTAAAATTCCTCCTTTATTTTGTCGAGTTTTTAGTGTGATAACTAAATTTCGCGCTTTGATTCTCTCTTTTGTTCCATAATGGGTCCATTAACGAATGATAATTGCATAAATTATTCAAGTTTGTGTGCTTTCGTTTGCGTCGTTCGTTTCTCCTTCAGTGGTTCAGAGTTCTGTGCAACCGTAAAGGTAGATAGGTTTTGTACCACTAGCCTATTTATGTACGTATTAGTACGGTGAGAAGAGTTGAATGTATACGAGGGACGAACGCGACAGGCTGCGAAGTTAGGGTGCTCCGAGGCAGACCGTGACGCACCGAGTCGCGCGTCATGTGTAGTCCTGCAGGAGGCAGACTCGCTTCGTGTTATGAGAGAAATTTAGATACAATTGATGCTGCCGTCGCCAGTTGGGAGGGCCAGCTCCTCTCCTCAATGTAGCTCAGTTTAGTAATAATCATTTACGTGGAAACGCATTTTTTTTTATCCTATAACGTAATGATCCGCTGCCCTGGATGTGGCAGGCCTGTATTGACCTCTCGAGCGTTGACTTGGAGTTCTTGATGATTCCTTACTGGCAGCTACCACTAGTCCAGCAGAGTTCTCCATTTTTGCTCTCTTTTCAGTATTTTATGGCAAAATTTCTTTGAGAACTATCAGCAAATACATGTTCTGATTAAAGCGTAGTCAACGATTCTTTGAATTCCTACGCCGCGTTCACGATCAACGTAAGAGCCACGTCCGGGAAAAAAAATTAGTGAAGCCCAATGTCTCGTGAAGTTCGAGTCGTCACTCAGCCCTGGGAGCTGAGGAATATCTTTGTTAAGCAGAACTCCAGGCCTCCTGTCCTGTGAGGCGCACGGCGTCACTTCGCCCTGTTGCTCTCGCTGCCTCGCACATGGCGTCCCAGCGCAGGTGAGGCAGCAGTCACAAGGAGGCAGCAGTCAGTCACGAGGAGGCAGCAGGCAGTCACGAGGAGGCAGCAGGCAG
>VOMN01097857.1:0-13798 GCA_014899125.1 Orchestia grillus | reverse complement strand
GTTAAAACATTCAATGCAACTCAAAGTTTCTGAAAAAGTGTTCCCCCGTGATAATTCAAGCGACTATCGGTAAGTGGTAACCAAAAATATAGTATTTGTAAGTGTTGGGTAGACTTCAGTTTGATCATCAAGTTGATTCAACGTCAGAGGAGCTAAAACTTTTCCTTCTTGACCTCTGAAGCTCTGGAAGAATATCGCCTATTATACATGAGAAGTAGTTTTGTTCATGAATTTAATAAACTAAAATGACTCTTAAATTAAAAAATATCATTCCGTAGGACAGCTACGACATGACTCCACGAAAAAATAGTTACGAAAAGTAATAAGTCTTGAAAAATAGTTTTTTAGAAGGGTTTAAGGATTTTTTTTCGAAATTTGTTGAAATTCAATTACATATACACTTACATATGGACGTACACTAAACCACCATCAGTTTTACACCGGTGCTGGGTTGCATGGGAACTAGCCGTGTTGAGACATAGTCAGTTTTTATATGGGCCTACGAATGAAAATCAACAGTTAATCGAAAATTTCCAATCAATATTTCAATTTTTTGAGTCGATTTCTAACTTCAGACCTGCTTGCTCGTAATCAGAATTCATGTTGCTAAGAATTCAAAGTTCACTAATTGCACTGAAATCCCTCACGGCAGCTCGGTCCAGGCCTGATACTCTGTCTTTTGCTATTGCATGACGCCGCGCAAAGGCTTGAAAATGCTTATTGTTTCAAGTACCCCTAGATTATACTGATATATTTTGAGAGATTTTTTAGGTTTTGCATGAGAAATAGGAGTCAAGGTTGTATTTCTATTTATTTTTTTGAGAGGGAGGAAAGGGAGGAGGAATGGCGTTGCAGGAGTGAATTGTAACCTTGCATGTTGTACTATAGGAAGTTGCAAGTTTTTGGACGGCTACTCGCGTACCTTACACGTGGGCTACTCGTGTACCTTAGACGTGGGCTNACCTTAGACGTGGGCTACTCGTGTGCCTTAGACGTGGGCTACTCGTGTACCTTACACGTGGGCTACTCGTGTACCTTACACGTGGACTACTCGTGTTTTATATGCGACACTTCGCTGTAAGACCGTCTGTCCACGTCGAAAAGGGCTATATATATATACATATATTAGTAAAAGTAGGAAACAAGTTATCTCTTAGACATGTGTTGTTGAAGACCGGGGACAATGTCTTCAACAACACACACACACATATACATATATATATATATATACGTATATACTGCTATTAAAGATACATGCGGAGCTTCAGGAATAGTTGTTGACGGAAAATGTACTCTGTTATCGAATCACAAATACGAAGAATACTTAATTAGAGGTTCTTATGCTTGAAATAAGCTGGTACACTCTAGAATAAAATTCGTATCAAAAGTACTAAAATAATATCAGGCACACTCTCATCGAACATTGGTCTTATAACTTTCTAACCACAATTGTAGCATGAAAGTTAGCCACTACAACAGCATGAAATTTTCAATCTTGAAATTACAATTTTTAATGACAATCTTGTGCATTAAACAGTTAGCGGCGGCTAAGCTGCGGCTCGTGATGATCATGTAAACTAAGTCGTTTCAGGATTTTAGATACCAGTAATACTGCTAGCACTCCGAGAGTTCCTGAGGCTCTTATTTTGTAAATTCAAGGCGACCCTCTATTCTCTATAATACAGATAGCCCTATCCGCTCATGATAGTTCGCAAAGTGTGTGCGTGCTTTTTCTCAGACTTCATTTTATGTTCTCTCAGAGCAAGAATGCATTTATCACGTTTGTTTATCCGTAGTGTCTGGTTGAAGTTTTTATATAAATGATGACTGGAGCGTTTTCGAATGACAGAGCTTAGCTCCCTTGGATGTATTTACCTGCGTTAAAATTTTCAACTGTTCAGTTCGGTTTTCGATCCATCACAAACCCTACTTATAAATTTGACTATGCGCCATCATATAATCTCGATAAAATGAGAAAACCGACGTTTTGATTTATATCCCCTACTAATTCCAAAATCTCCAACAGATGATGTCGATCAAGTGCCAGGTAAATAATGTAGCCGGATCTTTAAGATCTGAACTCTCAAAATCCTCCATCCAACTAACCTAGTTAGGCTATTTGACATATTCATCCCATGTTGTACCTTCATTATTTCTGTCCCACTCTTTACTCCTTCGTACGACAATGCCACCATTTACTCCCTCTCAACTTCTGTTGCGTAATCGAAAATCGTCTCAGGCGTCATCCCTCTGTGACACAAGGTTTCAACTATCACTGGAAGAAATCTCAACTGATTCTTTATATTTGGGTATATACGGGACTTCTATTCTTAAATTATGATTAAAGTCTAACCGGTAACTCACGGAATTTATGGATTTGCAAATATATAAACCTATATATGCATTATTTTTATTTACAGCAGGCTTAAAGTAGCTATATGAATGCATGATTATTGAGTTGGAATGTCCTTGGTGAGAAATCATTTTTAAAACTTAATTATAATGAAAATAATAGAACTGGTAACGACAAAACCAAGTGTAAAAAGACTCATTTAACACATGAGTTTGCAAGAAAAGAAATTGCATCGCGATGTTTAACCGCCCGAGGAAATTTCAATTCCGTGTTTAATTAAAGTCAAGATGACGATGAGGTCCGTATTGCAGAAATAGAACAAGCGATATTTCCGTTTACATCTTACCGGAATAATTTTCTCGTAGAAGCAATGAGAAATACGTATGTATCCTAGTGTTAATTAAGATATATCTTATTCATATGATCGTTCATTAACTTCAAAAACAGTACTTGCAAATTGTAAAGATAAATCTCAAAAATATAAGTCTACACTAGATCAAGTATTTTTTTAAGAAGTTGCTGGTAAAAAGAAATATTTTCAATTAAATTTCTGACCTATAAATGTACCATCGTGGCACATTCTTCTCTTGCTTCCAAGAAACATTCATAGCCTTGTAACATTTTTGAAGCGAAATAAAATATTAATAGAGCAAGCATTTGTTTCATCTTTCTCTATTTACTTTGAAGAATTACCTTATGAACGTATCTGTTAGATTGCCATTTTTAGTTCTTATCAGATATGTAGCGTTACAACAGCCGCTAAATAAATTATCAATGTGCATATACTTTATGAATAATTAAAGTCAACAGTGTGAATGAAATGACCGACTATGATTTAATTTCGTATGGTATGTACATGAACTAAATGAGCTTCTTTCCTGAAATGCTAAGAAATCATCAATCATAAAATATCATTATTCCATTTCAGTTCTTACATAGCACGTTATTCTCTAGACTCTGTTCCATATGCTTCGTCTGCATCAAGATTTTTTAACTCAGTGTAAGTTTCGTAAGCCCTTCAAAACTTTCTTGAACAGTAAAGATATAAAATTATTAGTGCTCAGTGATATTTTCATATAATTTAATCGCACTAGAACGTCGCTATCGCACGTTCGAGAGATTGCCTTTTATCGTCTTCACCAGCTAATAATATTGACTAAATCATAGGCAAGCGCGTGCTCTCCTTTGAACAACATGGAACTGGTCAAGTTATGTTGTCTGCCTCGATGATAGCACGCCACCTAGCCGCACCCAGACCAAAGTCTAACTGTTGAAAAGGAGAAGATTCAAAAGAAAATTTTGAAATCTAAGTATGTTTCAAAATCGCTATGATTGTTCTCTCGATTCTTCAAGTTTAACTTGAAGACCAGTAGACTTCTGCGTTTTAACTTGAAGAATCGAGAGAACAATCATAGTGATTTTGAAACGTACTTGGATTTCAAAATTTCCTTTTGAATCTTCTCCTTTTCAACAGTTAGACTTGGTCTTGCCGGTGATGATGATACTAGTTGCTAAGCCGCTCGCGGTGCTTTAGGAGGGTTATCTGTAGCCATGATCTGAGGGCTGTGATCAACTACAGTTTCCATGGAAAAAATGTAGTCACGAAAGAACATCCCTAAAACGGCTGGTGAAAGTGATTATTTGTTCTACATGTACGATTGCATTTTAGAACCAAAATGTTTTGACAACATAATAAAAGATCATTGAGAATCCATGTCATTGAAAAATAAAATTTTGTCACTTATTCCTTTCAAAATACTGATTTTAAATTATGAGGAGGTATAAATATTCTTCAACGTTCAGGCTCTCAAATAGCTCTATTCAATTTACCCAGAAACATTTCCGTCTAGTAATACATTTGAACTATGTACCGAATTTATTCACAGCACGTTAACGTTATTGAATGCTTCCGTAACATTTTTCTTTAAAAGATTATAATTTACGCTCTAGAAAGTGAGCCTGACACACATGGACCTCCTGTGACATGCAGCAACTATTGCTTCTCAAATATTACTCGCAAACCGCGGCATCCTATGTAGAACAGCGTGATCGGCTCGTACAGAACTGAACAGTTACTGTCTTCACTAAGTTTTAGGATTACAATCACAATATCAAGTCCTATGAGAAACTCATATCGTTTACCACAAATACACTTTGATTTTCCACTATAAACTCACAATTATTCTCTTAATTTCACGCTACCGTAACGAATAATAGAGGTTTTATTGAAGTTACGTAGTCGTATGATCCTGTTGCAACGCGTTCCGACCTGCCCAGGCAGACCCCCGCCTGCCAGACGAGCTCGACCTTTAGTAGCCAGTCTGCGCGTTGTGATGCTCAGGTGTGCGCGCTGTACTGCACAATACTGTAATCACAAGCGCTCCACACACACAAATAGGCCTGCCAAGTAAACCTGTCGTGTCTAACTGAACGTGTGGTGCCCATACGATAGCTTGTTTCGTATTTTGTTCGGATAATCTGGCAATCATTCGTCATGTGATGTGCGTTAATAGTGCCACTTTCTACTCGATTTCGTGAGCAAAGCTTCAGGGTGTCCATATGACTGCATTCACGTGGAATTAAAACATTTCTAGGATCGCATTGCACGGTGTTAAAGTTTCGAGTGCAAGTGTGGTTACTTTTCATCTCGATGTTTACAGTGGCGGAAAATTGTGCTTTGTGAATGATGAAAAACCTGCAGCTCCGAGATCCTCGGCATCCACGGTATGCATCCACGTCTGGTAAACAAATTTGCTCTTTATTTTGTGATCTATTTCACCCTAAGCCCGCCATATTTTCCAATTTCATTTCCAAGGTGACGAGATAGATGGAGATAACCCACTCCGTGACGTCACCAAGCCCCGACGCTTTGCTCTCCGCTCACCCAATAGACGCGTCTCACTGACGTACATAAGAGACTTTCAACTGCGAAGGAATAAGGAACTTCACGTGCGTTGTGCGTCGTACGCTAGGAGTTCAGAGTTGTTCATTAGCGTTACAGTCGTCACGAAAATAATTGTACATGCGATATGGAAAAGTTTTCACCACAAATTAAATGTTGATCTCAGTTGAAGGTAATCTTTTTGATTTTTGGGAGATTACTGCGTTAAAGCGACTGAATTATTGAGAGTGTAATTTCCAAGGATGTCGAATCCGGAGTAACTGGACTTAAAAATCTGATTTACGTTGCAGTGAATAAAATATTGGGGCTCGGTATTTATCCTGTACAACCTGAGTACAGAATTAAGATACTGATTAATCAAATACTGTTATTGTTATTATTATTATTTGTAGAAGGTGTGTTGTGGTTATGATTATTGTTGGTATTGATAAACCAACCATAACAATATTGTTGCTTTTCTTATTGCTATAATCTTTACTGAAAAGCTTCTTTTAGTAATTGTAGCAGTGATCAGAATTGAGAGTTATTTCGGCTTTAAATTTCAATATCCCTGATGAAGAGAGAGTCTTTATTTGAACTCCATATCTCTCAATGACTCTCGCAATTGAATTTAAACTTGAACAAAATAATACTCTGGAATGATACGAACTCATACATATTAAATTTGAATGGATTTACTATTCAATTTGTCCTACTTCATATTTTGGTTGGCTTTGTTAACTGTGGAAATGTTTTTAATGAAATAAACGGCCCTTGCTCTCACACCTAATTCCAACGAAGTAATTAATACATGGGGAAAAATGAGTTACCGGTGTGTATAAAGTATGCTAATTTTTTTAATTTATGTAGAAATATGTAGAGGAAATTCAACCGTCACCTAAACCGAGCGGAAAATACGATTCCGTTGTAATGTACTAAAGAAACCTTTGCAAAGGTCTCGTAAGATACGAAGCAACGTGAACTGGTACGCCTTTAGTGCTATGATTAAGACCCAATTGTCCAGTATGTTACTCTGGTTTTCAAAGCGCAAGATATTTAAGCCCTTGAAACTTTTGCTTCGAAGAATTCTTTGCTTAATTAGAGCAAAGAATACTTTGAAACAAAATTTTACGTTTTAGTAAATGAAGATGTAAAACTTACATCTCATATATAAATAAAATTAGAGCGAAACAGAATAACACAAGTGTGTTCGATGGCGGTGGGTGAGGGTACAAGAGAAGAGGGAGAGGGGGGGGGGCAGAGAGGGCAGGTGACGAGGGCACAGGTGTGAGTCACGGTACCTGAAGAAGCTTCCCTCGTCAAAACTTGACGTTTTAACGCCTCGCAATGTCACTATTCTCATTGTTTCGATTTAAAAGGCATTCGTACGAGTCTGTCACAAATTATACTTGAATTAAAGGTGTTTTCAAGCTCCTGCGTTCTTTGGATCGTTACTTCGTTGTAGATGTCTTGCAAATTGCGTCATAAAATTGCGTGAGATGAAACGTCACAACAAGGGCCTAAAGCCCATTACTATAACTGCTTCTACCCTTTTGGTTGTCGATACCATAATTATTGATGCCGTTAGCAACAATAATTGCTAAATTTAGGCCTGCTCTGAGTCACGGTGCCCTGATGACATCATCGTCCAGACCTGAGACGGAGGTGGAGAGGGACGGCAGTCCCGCACTGCGTCCCGGAGTTTAGGCTCACGACACGCGGGAGCCCGTCAGCAGTTTCGAAGAGTTCGTTGTACATCAAAACGTGTTCGAGTTTTACATCGAATCGAGTCCGAGTTTTACATCAAATCATGCCCGAGTTTTACATCAGATCGTGTCCGAGTTTGTCTTCAAGGCAAAGGCTGCTTCTTTTAAGTCGTGATATTCACTTAGCATACGGCTGAATTTGGCCTCCATAGCTGTTCATGTTGGCATAATTTTGATGCTTTGCAGAAATTTCAATATATTTGGACTCATTATTGATTCGCGAGCTGTGTCATCAAATGAGTGCGTGGATGTGGCTCCTGAACTGCAGGCTTTTGTTAATACAAATGTTCGACTTCGAGTTCATTTCTGGAACTGAATTTATCAGCATCTACATCGCCTTGTTAAAGTGGAATAATAAATCTAATATGTTTTCCGGGTGTGAGTGATATAGAAAATGTAATGCATACAATGAATTTCCACGTTAGGGTTTTTATTTGGTGAACTTAAAATGAAAGAAAGAACACAGGGATAGACCCTCATTTTAAACAGTTTTCTTAAGGAAATTCTAAATAAAGTGGTGCGATTTGTTTGACTAGTGAAACAAATGCATTTGATAAGAAATTGGATGCATTAATTATGATGAATGACTTGAAATTGAAAGCTTGTAGTCAAGCACGCATTTATTTTTAATTATGTTTTTAATGATGTATGGAAGTGATGTTATTTCCTCATACACTACGGACAGCGCATACCAATTCTGAATATTTTTTTGATTAGGAAGATGCATTTTTCGTTTATTTCATCTCATTGTCTTCTCAGGGATCCGAAAATATTCTTTATAGAATGTTATTTCTCACAAATTATGTGAGTAAATCATGCTTCAAAATCAAATTACATTCCAAGAGACTTAAGTCTATTCTGTAAATTGCCACAACTCTCCCGTACATATAACTCGTAATCTGCGACTGTGACCATGGAAAAGTAATGGAATTAACGTTGCTTTGCTCTTCCTTTACGCAAGGTTCTTTTTCAAGCATTGATAAATTTATGAAAAAACGTTGCTTTAGCTATCTCTCAACTTAAATTTGTGTGACTTGATCCCAAACTGATAAGGCTGTTCTGCCAGGGTGCGTCGCACTAAATCAAGGACTAGGTGTAGGTGTGACACCATAATACTAGTTCTACGTACCAGAGGCAGTCGAACAGTTCTCAGACAACTATTGCAATTCCTTCTGGCAGCCCCAGCAACTGTACGGAGGCGGAATTTGCCAATGGAAGCATAGGTTACAAAAGTGAATAGTTAATATTAGATATTAAGTAGAAAAATAAATTTCTTTGTTTTGATAAGCAAGTTTTTTAGACCAAATGTATGAGAACTTTCGACTGCTATAAACAAAAAATATATAAATATAATGTGAACTATGCGAGCTAGGCTCCCAGCACTGGAGGTGCTTATACATTTATGATGAAATCAATGATGAACTAAAACTGAGAAACGGACTGATGCGCACAGTCAGGAGGATAGGCAAGAGCACACCTCATCAGCGATTCCTTTTATTAGTGGGTTTGAAACTCTTCTTTGAAAATTGATGAGATGTTTGAAGATTGAAGCATTCTCATTTACACGTTTATGTGTATGAGTAGATTTGAAAAATTTCATAGCCTGTTCCTCCTGTATTCAGACAGATTTCGAATCGGTATCCAAAAACAAATAGCTAATTTGCAACAAAAGCCATTCATAAGCCTGATAGCATCTGAATACACAGAATAAATAAGCTACGACTCTTCGTTTTACATCACTGTAGAAACTACGATACATTGGAATTCTTAATATTTCTTTCTTTCAGAGGTGTGGCCGGGACCTGATTTTGGCTTTCGACCCAAGGCGTGGGAGCTGGGGCTGAACGCAGCAGATTGAAACAGCGTGAAAATGATCTCTACCAAGGTTGGAACGGTTCCTTTACCAGCATTGTTTGGTGGGTCTTCCATGTCAACATATTCGTCATAACACACCTCCTAGATGTTCCAGTCAATTCTGTAACAGATATCATATATTTGAGTAATCTCCATGCATCAGGCATCCTCGTGTGTTCTGGACATGCAAACTGAAGCAAATTCTGTTCACATGAACCTCAGTGACCCGACCAACACTTTTCTTCGCGCGAATTTACTGAGCCATTCGCCGAGCCACAAAGAAATTAGCAGACTGGATGTATTTAAAAACATATCCACAGTAAATATGGAGGATTTCTACACAGAATTTCCAAGCCAAGCTCAGAAGAAGCGAAAAATCGAAGATGCTCAGTCCGTGTCGCAATTTCTGTTAGATTATCCCATTATAAAGACTAGCCCAATGATACAGCGCACTTCTGATCTAAATCACACTGCACGCAACACTGAGGACGTAAATGTTAACCTCACAAATGAGACGGTCGATAAAAAACCATGCAACTCGTCAACAAGCACAGCGGTGCAGCACAGGATACTTGAGAAGCTGCAGGAGTCGCGGTACGGCGGGCCATGTGTTGCTTTTTATGATCGTGGCTCTGAGGATGTAAGTGCAAGCGACAGAAAAGATAATTCTGAACCACCTAGTTGCCCGAATGCATTTCCTGTCGATAAGGTTCAGAGCCAAGCTCGGTGCAGCACCGGTAAACTGCGGTCTCTCATGTCTGATACGCTCGTTGACGATCGTAAAACCAAAGATAAACATAGCGAGAAGTCTTGCTTCCATATCGGCAAGATATTTGGTCGATGTGTAGGCAAACGTGATTCCGGTCACACTCAAATAGACGAGCATTTCCATAAGGCGAAGAAGTTGAGGACTGATGTGAATGTGCCACCAAATGAACATGACCATTCGTCCAGCTCTGTTGACTCTCCTGGGTGGACCCAAAAAGTTTTCGAGAGATGGGGGCAGAAAAAACACGCCCGTCCCGGTGATGCTGCAGTAGGAGTACAGAAGAAACTTCGTGGGCCTGAAATTCATGATGAAACTTTGTCTATTGTAAGCAGCCCTAACGAAGAGCAAGACGCTGAATGTCCGGACCTACGTCCCTTGGATGAGAAAGAAGATAAAAAGAAGAAATTTCGAAAATGGCTGAAGGAAAGAGCCAGTTGCTGGTCGAGAAGGGACAGAAATAAACTACAGGGAGAGAGCAAAGCCCATTCTTCTGTTACCGGTGACAGTTCTCGGTCAGGATTAGTGGTAGAGGGGGCTTGTGCCGTCAATAACGAGAGTTTGTACACGGAAGAAGCAGCTGTGAATTACGGAACCTTGTCTGAGGAAGACGCCGTTCTCGAGGAAGAGGAAGATGGCCCCTCTACAGAAGGTGCATCGGGTCGTCCTTCCAGACTTCGGCCTCGAAATTACAGGTAAGCGTGTCCGAGTATCACCCTGAAAGGATCATAATAACTAAGGGAGATCATAACAAATTGTTGGTTAATATGAGCATCACAAATAATAATGCAAATTCAGTTCTAGTTCAATGGATTTCAAGCTATTAGTGGTTGCATAAGATTGATTGTTGGTAAAAAATCCGGACTAGAACATGGTAACGTCAGTTTACGTAAACTTCAGCAGTCAACTAAAGTTGAAGTTAAGTGAGCATATTTTTCAAACATTTTTACTGATGTAGTTGAACTAGAAGCTTGTGAGAATATTCAGCAGGCAGGCACATCATTTAATCCGCAGCTTGTTCCAGTGAGTACAACATTTTTTTCGGTGCAGCCCGAAACCAATTTTCACAACGATGTGCTTGAATATTTACAGGCCCGTCCCTTTCATTGTACGTGTTATGACTGCAAAATAAGACAAGGTGAAAAACCAAACCCGTGCTCTCTCAACTAATGAAACTAATACTCCACAGTTCACGAGTATTATTCATATTTGGCTTAGTCTAAACTGCTAAATTACAACAAATTTTGAAGCCACAATAAACTTATTCAATGATCAGCTGAACTCAAATATCAGGCAGCTCAGAACACATGTACTACACCAGCAGTGCCGCAAGAAATTCCTGTTGTGAAAGCGAATAAATTTTTTGCATTGGCCTCAATCATAATGGCAGTTATACCACAGATTAAACTGTAAAGTAGTCAAGTTTCAACTGGTATCATTTGGTCACATCGTCGTTAGAGTAATCGCATGTCCTCTGTGAATTATGGTCTACTATGAGAACGGGAAATTTAATCCGTGCAGTAGACGGTACAGTGAACTGAATTGTGTTGGTGGGACGTCTTTATGTCTGAACAATGTAATAACCAATAGTTTGAAATGAGAAATTAGAACTCTACGTCAAACATAGTGTACCAAATTGATCCAGGATTTGTCAAATTCTAAAAGTAGATAGGAACGACGAGATTTTCAACACGATTTACATATTTGTCACTGGCATACGAGCACTGAAGCCAATATATGTATTGACTAGATTGTGACGGTGATCACTATCATCTTGCACAGTTTCAACAATATGGCATGAACATTTGGTAAATACATTTATCAATGATGCAGTGTTTCACCGCAACTTATTTCTACAGCAGCTTCATTTATACTTACAGTGCATGAAGAGATTCCAATGCAATATTTTACCCTCTCCAACTGAAGCATCAAGCAATCACTTCAACGATGATGAACATGAAAATGCAGCCTCTCTTTCAGTGCTCCCGTATTACCTCAGTTATTTAAATTCTAGTGATTTTGCTGACCAGGGGAGATAAAGTATGACTTTTCAGTGTTCCTCGAATCAGTATATAAATTTCTTGGTCTCGAATGTTAACACTTTACCATCTTGAGATACGATGTTGTCTGTTCGCAATATCTCATTGTAACGAATTAATCAGCTGACGAGGAGATATTCATTCTCAGTAATTTCAGCCGCAGGGAGCACTAAAAGCATTGTACGTGGTAACCGCCTAATTTCCCAAGGACCAGCTCCCATACTGCTAGTCTCTTGACAACGTACATCACCTATTATTGGCTTAATTTTGGTTTGAGATCTAAAGTAGGTTCCAACGAACTGTCCTTGTACGGAACCAAAGAAACTATCTCTCACCGGGCCACATCACATTATTCAGTAATTCAAGTATTCAGATCATAACTCCATTTCACTAGCGCCATGGTATGAAACATTATGGTTTGGTTTCATAGGGGCAATAAGACGCAACTTTTCTGTTGCAGCTTTTTTTTGCATATTCTTTCATCAACAATTTTCTGTCAATGATCGCTAGTTCTAGAATTTGTTTTGTGTCAACTATACTTCTTTCCCAAGTGTGTTTTACTATCGTCTGTAAAGCTCTCCCAACCGTAAACTCTAGGACTCGTACAACATTAAATAATTTGGATGTTTTTGATCAAATGTGCTTCCGTAAATTGAGCGTCAACGACGTGACTTACGTACTTGCAAGTCTGATGTCTCACATTTTGTTGATTAATAAATGTGCTTCTTAAACAACAATTCCTAATTTAAAAAATTGAGAAGGAGGTTTATTCACTGGCAAAATGAAAAACATATACGCAATGTATAAAGTTATACTCGTCGATGGATATGTGATGGCCAATATTCGTGATTTATTTGTACCATTTGCCTAACTCACAATTTTTCATCTCCTAAGAAAGCCATTTAATTAGCACGCACTTTAATTACTTTTTGTCCTTTCCCGTAACCTTGTTTGAAGTATGAAATAATGTCCCTGCACTGGGACCTTGTTTTGAGGCGTAGGGGAGAAGCTAGGACAGCAAAAAGCCGTCACGGTATCGTCTCTCGGCAGGCAGTTTTTGCAGAGAAAAGAACACAGAACGCGAGCCTACTTGAAGGAGAGGAGTCACGTCCTCGGCCGTTGGTTTGTCACCCACTTCACCCACCCGTATCCTTCCAAGGAGCAGAAAGACAAACTCGCCAAGCGTACGAACATGAGCAGAAACCAGGTTAGTGCATCCTAACGTTATTAATGGTCATCATGTTCAGTGATGTGTCTTCGAAGTTGTTCACCCCATCCTCGACAGGTTTCCGGGTGAAATCGCACAATTTTTAGACTACTTTATGTGTTTGAGAAGTATGAGTACACTCAGGAATGGTCGATCTGCATCGAGAGAGCAAGGTAGGATGACCAAACTCGTGTCAAGTATTTTTTTTAAATCGAAGATCTGACGAATCTATTCATGCAAAGTGAAAAATTCGAGTTAGGTGAAATAAGTTAACTCGTCCCTGCCGTTGCAGGGGCTCATAAAATTAGTAGAGTTAAGTCACTACAACGTTGGTAAGAAATGCAGCGTACTTAGGAGCAGGTGAGCATGAGGGAATCAGGTTAACTTTACGGTCGTCAAATGAAAGTTTCCGTTTCCTTCGAAAGAAACACAAAGAGTTGGACATTTTCGTACTTTGAGACGCATTTTTTGAAGCAACGAAGATTATAAAACATGTTTTATTATGTTAGGTTGGATACCCTTAGATAATCTTACTGCAAGAATTATGGCAAAGACAATTCTTTTAAAAGATATTTTTTATTATTACAGTCATTTCATGAAGCTGAACGTTTCGGTTACATCTGAAGCCATTCTCAACAGCTGTAAGATAAGAGAAAGATATAAAACAAATTAGTGCACTTTTCTGAATAGGAGTTACCAAAGTATGTAAGAACATATATAAAAAACATAATATATACGTATGAAATAAAAGAATAAAATAAAAAGCAAAAGCATATTATACAATTTTAAGAGGATGGGACTATTGCATATTGCTCAATTTGGGTTTAAGTTGTTAAATGTGTAAAGACTCACATATTCAAACTAGTGACATTGGATTTAGAGGCAAAAACTTAATATTGAAAAATCTGATATTGATATTTTGACATCACATT